>JADBJO010029136.1:0-19374 GCA_016801955.1 Conus betulinus
CATTGATTTCATGAACCGAGAAGATGTTTAATTGAAATCCAAATTTCCTCTATATGAATGTATGTCATATGTGAGAAAATGGGTAATGTGGCTAAATTATTGTTTATTTGCTGTGAATGTGTGTGACACAAATTAATTTCGTTACCTCCACCCCACCACCTCTCACCCCTTTTCTCTTGCTTTATTGTCTCTCTTCCAGTACCTCTACTTCACTTCTCTCTCACCCTCCTTGTCCTTTGTTCTGCCTAACTCTTTTTGTTTACTTCTACCATATCCATCTCTCGCCCTCCTATCCTTTAAATATATCTAAATCTCTTCTGCCACCTCTAAACCAGTCTCCTCTGTCTTATATCTCTTCCTGTGAGCACCCAAGCACACGGGAGGGACTTGAGACAGCAGACACGCTGACGAGATTGTCTGCCCTTGGGTTGACACAAGCGTTCAGCAGAGCGTAAACAGAACTGAGTATCCTGACAGCCCTGGGCTGTGCCGTTAAAACGCCCCGCTTCTCCCGCCTACCCTCAGACC
The DNA here is from genome assembly GCA_016801955.1 of Conus betulinus. Classification (NCBI taxonomy): domain Eukaryota; kingdom Metazoa; phylum Mollusca; class Gastropoda; order Neogastropoda; family Conidae; genus Conus; species Conus betulinus. The sequence continues at coordinate 529 of JADBJO010029136.1, forward strand.
AGAAACGGCAAACTGCGTGACTGTGATCAGACTGTTGACTGGTTCATTGAGCGGCAAACATGTTCAGTGGCTCGTGAGAGACGCGAAAGGAATGAAAAGGAATAGAACGACAAAGTTAAATCAGGGGTGACACTGATCTGCTTTTATATCTTATTTGTTTGTATCATCAAACCTACTGGCACATGATGGCCTACTCTTTTTCAGTATGTGAAAGGTTTTTTTTCTTTATGCATGCACTTGTGCATACTTGGTAAAGTATCATCCGACAGCTGAGGACAGGAAGAGGTCTGCATAGATATAAATATGTCAACTCCAAAGAAAAAAATCTCTTCCATCCTGGCTATCATGTGTGGGAATCAAACCTCAAACCTGAGAACAAGAGTCTGATGCCTTCTATCCATTTGAACAACCAGGGCCCCCAATAGCTCACTTGTGATTAGAGTTAACAGGAACTGAGCATACATGACAAATGGAACGTTCAAGTTTTTTTTTTGTTTTTTTTTTAATCATATTTGTTGATCTTGAAAGAAAATATAAAAGTTGTGAAAGTAAATACTGTAAGTTCAGGAACGTGTTCAAAGCCATATAACTGTTTCAACTTTTGCTGGATTCTATGAGTACATCTCTGGAGATTTATGCTTATCAATAATATGAGTAACAGCATTTATTTCAGTATCTTACAGTTTCATTGATGTGGTGCTGAAGAATGAGACTGAGAAGGTGAAAGGCTATTCTTTGGCAGTTAAAGGAATGGTACATACATGACAATGATAAATTTGGGAAGTTCTGAATTCATCAGACAGGGTTTTTTTTTAATAATGAATATATTAGGATGACTAGAAAACCCAGAAGGATTCCACATGCCCATGTACCACCATACATACAGTGTGACAGGACACATTTAAGAAAAAAATGGCTGTAATCATGAACATTCTTTGTTTTAGAAACACAGCATGACAAGGTCCCAGATTTCATAAAGCTGACTGAGACTGACCAAAACTGACCAGAACTGACTGTCTTCCATGTAAAGTTGCAGAAAACCTGAACAAAGCTGACAATCTTGGTCATAGAACAGAAAAGGGCTTGCTTTTCACCATCCATTTTTACGTCGGCTTTATGTTAACCCCTGTTTACTCCTTACATTCACAAGCTTGTGGCAGTGCCCATTTTTTTAGTCTCATCCATCATATCACACGTTTTACGTGATGTGAGTTTGCCTGTTCAATCAGATAACCTTCTCTCTCTCTCTCTCTCTCTCTCTCTCTCTCTCTTCACAGTCAAAGTATGTATTTTGAGGGTAACTTCAGTCAGCTGTCAAAATGTGTAGTTGAAACAGCCAGTTGAAGTGTGACTGGAGTGAATCATCAAGAGTCCATAGTGGAATTGATACATGGTGGTAAGGCGAGCCTCTGTGCCTCTATGTCAGATCTACAATAAGGGCCATTTAGGTTGGGACAGCAAGTCTTCAGATCTTGTGGTCTGACAGAAGTCCTGGTATACCCATCATGCAGCACGTTTGTGCACTTTCTCAGTGGAGCTAATGCTGGTGTTGGGTCTGAAGATCCCAGGAAGGATTTGCTTATGCTAACAGAGGTTAGATGAGGGCAGTGTAAGTATACTTTGTGGATTGAGTGCTGCTAGCCCACTGAGGAAATAGCAGGTCTTGTTGGTCTTTGTCACCAAGTTGTTAATGTGGGCATTCCTCTTCACATCGGCAGGTTGATGTGGAAGATTTTTTTTTTTTTTTTTTTCTCCCAGCCACTTTCCTGAGTTGGTGTCTGTGCAGTATGTAAGTCTTCTTCTAGGTGATACTACACCTTCTGGCAATATGGCTGATAACAGCTAGATTATCAGCCACACTGATACAGTAACCAATCAAGGTTCCGTCTCACACAATGGCCTATCTTTGGGTCAAGTTTAACACAGAATTGCTTATGTCTGCTCAGTTGCTGTTGTCACGAGCTTTTTATTACCACCATGCTATGATGTGACCTTGAACTATTGACTTTTGACCCAGATTCCATTTGCCTGATGCTAACAGATACAACGCATGAACAATGACTGTATCAACTTTAAACAAGATAATAATCCAGATGTAGCTCCTAAAGTTGTCAATGAAAGGTTTCAGGGAGTATTACACACACACCAGCCAGGGTAAAAATTCTTTCTCTATCTCAGTTGTGTGTGTGTGTGTGTGTGTGTGTGTGTGTGTGTGCGTGCGTGTGTGATCTTGCTTATCTGTTACTCTCTAGAATAAAGATGATCAAAGATATTCTCTCTCTCTCTCTCTCTCTCTCGCTCACTCACTCTCCCCTCCTCCTTCCTGTCTGTCTGTCTCAATCTCTGAAAGTGAAACCGACTGACATAAGTTCCTTTGGAACAAAGAAATGAGGGGGCTCAACCCATTAACTGCTGAACTTAACTGTGCTGATCATGTATAGATTTGAAGGAGAGTAACTATTAGACTTCACATGCACATTATAGATGTCAAAGTGTGCAGTCAATGACTCAGCTGAATGAACGCACCATGGACAAGTGTTAAAATAGATGAGATTTGCAGACAGTTTTCGTGGTGACTCTGTCATAAAGGCCCCACCTATTCCAATGCAGATTGTGAAAACTTAATATATATATATATATATATATATATATATATATATATATATATATATATATATATATATATATAAAGTGCCAAATCAATGGCAATTGTGCAGTTTTAGGTTTTGTTTTTTTTTTGTTTGTTTGTTGTTTTTTTTTTCCAGAGGTGGGTGGGTAGTTCTGGTGGGACTGATAAGATGGGACCCTTCGGAACTTTCCCTCCTCCTCCTTCACTCATCACCATTTGATTACACCTTTCTCTGAACTGCTTTTGGCTCAGGCAGAAATACGGAACAAGGGCTCATCATCTTCTCCCTTTGAGTGTCCCCAATCAACAATTTGATTTTTGTGACACGTTTCACGTTGGGGTTCGCCCGTGAAAAAGGAAAAAAAAAAAAATGTAGAACTGGGCTGGACCATGCGATGAATTTGTTTTTAACTATGCGTATCCGCCGACAGCTTTGAGTACATAATGTTTTGAACCTGATTTGTATCTGTGGATTGGAACCTCTAAGTCAGTGTTTTCCGGTGAGCACAAAAGTTGATGACGTATCAAGAGAACTTGTCTATGCGCATGTGCGTTCCTTCATATTTTCATGACCGCCAAATTTGATGTGCGAGAAAAACCAAGCTTTCTCGAACAAGTTTAAGGCAAGTTTGTGCTTGTAATTATATTACGCGAGACCTTACGGCACTATGGCGACAAAGCGGACTCGACTGAAAGAAAGAAACGCTTCCCAAAGGACAGGTACCTTGTTTCTTTTTCGAAAATGTTTCATTTTTACTCACTTTCGGAAACCATTATGGCTAGCACATGATTTGGATACACATGTATCTATTTATCTCGCACTCTAGTCGGTAAACCACAAGTTTCGAGGCCACCTGTGTTCGACACTCAGCATCACTCGCATTTGAAGTTCAAACATGATCTGTCTCCGCCTTCTCACCATTAACGAATGAAAGATCAATGTAAATTCGATTTCAAAACGCCCTCATGGAAGAAATCCATCATGGCCTCGAATCTTTATCGATACTGTTCCACTAGGCCTAGTTCCAGTGAAACGAAGCTGTTAACCACCAAAGCACTATGCAGGATATTCTAGAGTCCAACAATGCAGGGTTTAAGACTTACTTTGTGGTCTTCGATTTTAGCAAGGCATTAAAAACTCCAACAGCAATAGCACTAATATTAACTCAGCTTCTTTGTTTTCAAAACACCCTTGAGCTGAGGTTTAACGTCGTTATAATTAATAGTTCTAAACAAGATGAATGTTGTCTTTGAAATTAAAGTTTAAGACGAATAAGAGTGTGAGGTCAAAAAAGAAATCTGTGTATCTAATGTTCACCGATCATTTCCCCCCGTGCAGTCAGGAAGATCATTTGAATTTTTACCTCTCATGCTGGGGGGGGGGGGGGGGGGGGGGGGGGGGGGGGGGGGGGGAGGGAAGAAAAGAGAAAAGCCTGAAGGTGTTAACTTGAAAGAAAAAGAAGAGGGGGGGGGGGGGGGGGGGGAACCGTTAACAAGGCTGTGCAGGATTAGAAATATCCTGCGTAATTCTTGAAACATTTGCAGCTCAAGATTCAATTCTTGGCAGAAATGAAGGAACCTGTCAGCTGCCAGCCTGCCAGGGCTCAGGTTTATGACACCTTTGCAGATACGAACTAGTTCATAACCAAAAAACGTTTGTAGCACACATACACACACACACACGCACACACACAAAAATGCATTTCATGGTGACTACACAGAGAGAGATTTTGTGCATTTAAATAAGTGTAACTTTACAAGTGGTCCTCTCTCCCCTCCCCAGTCCCCCCCCCCCCCCCCCCCCCCTCAACCACTAACCCTGTTCGTAGCTAGCTGACAGCATAGCCGCTCAGCTTTATCAGCACCCAGATTGCTTGTGTGGAGGGTGTGTGTGAGTATTTAAGGTGTGTCTGAGCCATGAACTTCACAGAAAAGATGAGAAGGCTGACCGCATGTCAAATTTTCTGTGATCACACCACGTGTGCACATGTGAGAAGTTTGTGACTGTAAAGTTCCTACATTCTTCTCTCCCTCTCTCTCTCTCTCTCTCTCTCTCTCTCTCTCTCTCTCTGTGCCATCAAGCCCCATCCCAATCACCCTTGTTCTGTCATCAGTGATCTTCATTCTCCAGATGAGACTGCCTCTCACCCACAGTACAGATACTGTTTGCCTTGCTGCAATTTTATGTAAATGGCAGATTTCAAGAAGTTATTGGTGAACATTTTGGTGCACATGTGAGCGCGCGGGCATGCACGCCTGAGTATGTGTTTCAGTACAGGGGGATTTTTCCCTCGGAGTTAATGTTGGTTCTGACTCCGTTTCCCATTCAGTCCTACGAATGTGACTTTAAACCAAGGTTCCATATATGTGAACGACGCACATCTTGCACACATGTAAAATCCCATCACCAACTTTCGGAAGAGAAGGTCAGATTAGCCATTGGTATGGATGACAAGTTACATATAGCATGCACCCTCCCCCAATTTGGGGTATGGCTGCCTTAATAGCAGGATAAAAAAAAAAAAAAAAAAAAAAAAAAAACAATCATACACGTACGCAAGTTTCAGAATAATCAACTTGATGATTGTGGACACTCTACAGAAAGAAGAAGTGTGTGTGTGTGTGTGCATGCATGCGAGTGCTTGCACGCACATGAGAAGTTTGTGAAGGTAAGCTCCTACATGGCTCTTTCTTTCTGTGTGCTGCCAAACCCCTTTCCAATCTGTTTTCGTGTTACAAATGTTATCCATTGTCTGTAGAGTATAGCAGTGCGTGCAGGGGTGTGGGATGTTGGGTGATGAGATGTGAGCAGAGTGCATCCGAGCGTGCATGTGTGTGTGTGTGTGTTTTTGCAGGTATAATTAGATAAACAATCAATGTGCTGTAAATCTAACCTTGTCACTTTCGAAAGATTGATTTTTTTTTTTCCACAAGCATGCATTGACGCTTCACATGAGATTACAAAACGGTCCTAAGAGCCAATGCCCAAATTAAGCTGCAGTAGAATCGTGGCAGACTACTTGATTCTTTTCCCAATGCTTGTAAAATTAAGATGTGCAATCCCAAACACCCAGAATACAAATTTTAGTTTATCTTCCATTTGTGACGCTGAGTAACAAGAAAGCTCCTGACAGCTGTGAACTCCGCTCTCAGTTTGCTTGCAACTTGTACTGAGCTACTTAATTCTAGAATTTGGAATTATAGAGAGAAACAAATCTTGAGAAACAAATCATAACAGAAACAGAATTGCAACTGAATTTTCAGGCAATTGAAATAAATTTTGGGAACAGAAATATCAGAGCTGGGTTTTTCTCAAATTTCTTCAAAGTCTGAGACATCCAAAATTTGAAGCATTTGCACAAAAAGTAAGAAGAGATTGCCCCAGAAACATTCTCCACCTACCATAGACACACTTACACACATGTGTGCATGCGCGCGCGTGCGCGCACGCACGCGCATACACACACACACACCATCATCGTCATCATCTCACATTTTCATGACCCATTTATAATCATATTAACCTAGAAGTTTTACCAGCAAAGAACATAGAAATAAGGATGGGAGTGAAAGAATTCAATAAAGATATTACAGTACATTTAAAACATACTTTGACTCTCTCTCTCTCTCTCTCTCTCTCTCTCTCTCTCTCTCTCTCTCTCTCTCTCTCAGCACTCCCCCCTCAATACTGTCGTCGACTCTCTTCATGTTTACCACACACACACACACACACACACACACACACACACACACACACACACACACACACACACACACACACACACACACATACAGAGAGACAGGAGGGGGGGAGTATTTATGACTTGTGGTTGGCTGGACTACAAAGAATAAAATTTATTAACTCTCTCTCTCTCTCTCTCTCTCTCTCTCTCTCTCTCTCTCTCTCTCTCTCTCTCTCTCTCTCTCTCTCTCTCTCTCTCTCTCACTAGTCAGACACACGTGCACACACACACACACACACACACACACACACACCGGTCTCTCCCTTCCTTCCCAAGTTTGTATTTTTCTCAGCTATCCCTTCTCCATCCTTTATTCCTTCTTTTTCTATTTCTTTCTCTCCTTCAGCTCTCCTACTCTCTCTTTTTCCCTCCACACCTCTCTCTCCAAAGGAATGTGAGAATCTTATTGCGGTGCGTGATTGTGGGAATGGTTGGTCACCAGAAAAAGTAGAAGGGAGAGCGTTCATTCTGCCGCAGTTGTGGTGGCACCACCACCCCCTTCCAGGTTTGATATATATTCCCTATTAGAGAATGCAGCCATTCCCGTTATAATCATATTTTAAGTGAATGCCTGGTAACTTCTTTTAAAACAATACGCGGTCACTTTTAAGATCTTAAAGCTATTTGCCTTACGTATGTTGAATGTTCACTATACGTTTATTTCTTCTTTTTCTTCTTTCTGTTGTATTGTTTATCTTTAATGTTTAGTGTTCTTTTAAACATTGTCTGTTGAATTGTTCATCTTAATGTTTAGTATTCTTTTAAACATACAAATTACAACGCTAGCGTCATGATATTGTCAAAGACCTTAGAATACATGCATGCAGGTTTAGAATCTATGTGAATGCAGTGCGAGGTCATTTCATTTTAGAGAATTGTTCATTGATTACTTCATGTACCAACCCCCTGTTCTGTGTACCTCAAGCGTTGCAACTGGTAAGGTTTGCGAACGCGACATGAACCTGCGCCCTGGAGAATTTTTTTTCAGTGCAGCACACCCATGACTATCCAGTTAAAATGTCTTGTTTCCCACATCAGTGCCCTTGCCTGTGGCTTTTTAATTCTGTGTTCTGTGCCAAAGGCTGTCACTTGTGCCAATATTATTTCCCAAAAAATCTGTCGACCTAATAGTAATATGTGATCTAGGTCTAAAGCAGTTGGATTTGTACCCTTAAACTTACTTATTTTAATAAATCAGTGAAGATCTATGATCTCCTGAAGTGCAATCCATAAAATGCACACATCTAATAGTTTGACCATGGACTGCTTGAAAAGTTGAATGATGATAAAGTGATATACATTTGGATCGTTGCACACCGACCAGTCTCTACAACTTGTGTAATGACTTTTTTTTTTTTTTTTCCAACCACCCACCATTCCCTCTTTCTCTTTTCCTCTGTGCAGGTGTGTGTGTCATTTTTTTGTTTGTTTGTTTTTTGTTAACTGATGAGGATTTTGGAACTCCTTGTTTAAAATAATTGCAGTAAGAGTGCAGTCAGTGCTATTGGCCAGGCAGAGGGGAAGATTGCTGCAGCATCTGCAGCCCATAAAAGCCAGGCCAGAATCGGCAAGCGAGTGCCAGAAAAAGCAAGTCCAATGAAAATGACAACAAGAAGGCCCAGAGCTGAGCAGGTTAGCAGTGTTTTATGTCATCATGTTTTTTGTTGTTTGTTTTATTGATTTTTCAGTCAAATTTTCATACAGTTGATCAGGACTTCCAATTCAGTGCTGAATGATCTTCTAGTAAGGGTGGCTTACCCTTTCACAGACATGAAATGTGTTTTCAACCTAGACTCAGCTTTCTCAAAGATATTAGGATAATGGGAAAGTTTTTTTTTCCCCTCTTTAAGATTGATCTGTCAGTAAATGTAGATTTTTAAGTGCCGATTCAGTACTCTTGTCTTCTCCCCTTCTCTGTTCCGCTCTCTCTCTCTGAGTCTCCCCTCATCCCCTCCCTGTCTTTTCTAGAAAGAGCGAGAGAGTTGAACTAGTTAGGAAAAAAAAAACACATGTTAGAATGAGCACAAGATTCTGATTGATCCAAATTTTGATACGCTTAAGTATTTTGACCAGAAAATGGTAAGTGTTATCATTTTAAACAGCATTATGTTATATACTAAATAAATTCTTCACTTGTCAGTGTCTGCTTGGCAAGTTAGGGTTCATCTTTGCAAGTTTTGGGACCCCTGTCTCTGGAAGAGGGTTCCACATCTTACTCAACACGGACTACAATCTGGCATCTGTTCACAAACGGGACCTCATACTGCACTACCTACCTTCAATAGCCTGGCTCTTATCATCAACAAAAGTTCTGCGATGAATAACTTTTATGCACAACTGTATTTATAACTAATTACTAAATAAGAATATTGAACATTGTGAAATGATGAGAGTAATAACTCAGTTGCCAGTAAAAGAACAAAACCTCTTAGATGGTGGAATAACTTTGAAAGAAGCAAAGATTTGCCTTGAAAGAAATACAAGATGGGAAAAATTCCTGAAACTCATGGCTTTGGAGCTGTAGTGTAAAATCAACTGCTCCTTTGCACTATATTTATAGTTAGAGCACAGAATGAACCTTTTAGAGATGGTGAACTATCCATAATTCAGAAGGTTTGATAACTTGTACCCCCTAGAGTAGATAAATCATGAGAATTTCTAACTAGCTGGAGACTGATCTCTGCTCAATAAATGATTAATGATAATATTTTATATGAAATAGGATCTTCATGTATTACACATGTATACAATTAGTTTTACCAAGATTGTTTTACAAAGATCGGCCAGGGCTTATTACTAACGATAATAAGACTTAAATTCCTAAGTATTATTTAACATTCAAAATAGCTACCAGGTATGCTTTAGTGTTCGCTTTTTTTTTTTTTCAGAAAGCATCAAAACCTGTTAATTTGGAATTTAGTAATAAAATTTCCAATAACAGATTTTTTTTATGTTCAAAGCCTCAAAGACATGGTTTTGATAATATGTTGATGGATTAAAACCTTTTGTAAAGATATATTTAGTCTGTAGTTCTTGTTAGGTCATTGTATAGGATGGTTTGAAATTGAATGTGGGAGAATTCATAGTGCATGGTTGGTTTTGCAAGAAAGTTGTCGTAAGCCAGTATTCTCAAATTCATGTGTTTCAGAAAACATTAGCCAGCACGAAGAAGGTAAAAACAGTAGCCGGAACCAAAAGGAAGACCACCACACCAAAAGATGAGTATGACTTTGATGAGTCAGACGACTTCCTCACTGGAAAATTCGTTTCTGTCAGCACCCTTCTCTGCAGTGGTTCAAAGAAAGTGACAAAAGGTGGCGCATTGTCAATGTAAATCCAGTGAAAGTAATCCGGCAAATCGACAGAAGGGAAAGCAGCAGAAACCCTTGAGACGAAATGCAGGATCTGAGGAGAGTAAGAAGAAAACCAGCACTCCTCTGTCAGATGCAGCACCCGAGAGGCGCCCAGACAAATCACAAAGAAAGCGTCGGCAATATTTACAAATAACTGTGCCAAGTTGGACTTGGATGTCGATGTCACTCCAATCCTTCCCATATCCACCAATCAGTCTACAGTGACACGAACCAGTCCCAGACAAAAGGCAAACAAGTCTTCTGATGCAAAATCAGTGAGTTTTAAGAAAGACTTGAAAGAGGCAGTTCCAACTCAGACGCCAGCAGGAAAAATAAACCATGAAAAGACTCAGAGACAGCTTGCTGTAGCTCAAAACCTCTCCAGTTTTTCAGCCACTGGGAGTTTCAAGGAGCCAAGTCCCATCACCATACCTGATTCAGTGGCAGCGTCTTATGACACTGCAACGAGGAAAGCAGACAGAAAAAGGAAAAACCCCGAACCAAACAGGGCATGTATCACCAGCACATCAGCAAAACGAAAAAAAAAGACTGTCTCACCAGAAAGTACCCAGTCTCTTCCAGCTTCCAAGAAAGAACTGTCTCAGAAAGTAAGCTCCTCTGCCAGGGGCAGCTCGACTAAGAAGCAGACTCACTCAGACAGACAGAACTTGATTTGGGAAACAAGTCACAGAAGGGCAGGCACGTGCGACAGCGCAAACCTGTCACCTCTACCCCTTTATCACGTCCAGAAGAAGAGCAGAGGGAAGACAAAGAAGCAGTTCAGTTAACCCCTTCCCAACATGATTCGGGCATATCTATGGGCAATGACCTCAGTCCCAGTGGGGAGGTCAACCTGGCTTCAACATCTTCATTGCCAGGGTTCATGGAAGAAGAGTCATTGTATACTTCTCCTGGGTTCCTGGAGATTTCACCTTTGTCTGCACCCAGCAGTTCTTCAAAGGAAGGCAAGAATTGCTCTGTCTGTCTCAGTGTCTCTTTTTATTTACACAGCAAAGTATTACTTTTAGAATCTCTCTCTCTCTCTCTCTCTCTCTCTCTCTCTCTCTCTCTCTCTCTCTCTCTCTCTCTCTCTCTCTCTCTCAGTCTAACTCTAACTCTAACTCTCTCACTCACATGGTATTCATCCAACAGCTCTTTAAATTTTTTTCCTGACTGTATTTGTGATTAGAATTTAATCTTTACCTGTTAGGAGAAACTTTAGACAACAGAAGATCTTTATAGAAGAAACCACCCCCCTCCCCCTCAGGCAAGTATTTCAGCCCTAAACTATATTTTTTACACTCTTAGAGGGCTGAGGCACATCCAGGTTATGACTCCTAGATGCCCCTTGGCTGACAGTACCCAAAGTTCGGTTTGTGGCATACTCAGATTTTTTTTTTTTTTTTTTTGCAATGTAATTTTACATATTGTTCACTTATAGTACACAATAGCAATGTCAGTCACACAGATTGGATCTTTCAGATTATCAACATCTAGCCCACATTCATCTCTGAATAGGCGGCCATGTCTTTGGTGTGTGCGCGCGAGGGGGGTGGGGGGGGGTCTTTTTTTTTTTTGTGTGTGTGTGTGTGTGTGTGTGTGTGTTTGCTGATCCTCTGAAACTGGAAAATGATCATAAAATTCAACACAGAAGTTTATGATACTCGGTATTTTAACTGATAGACCCACTTGAAATACTGGCAGGAAATGTTCGGGCTGGTCAAAGGCTGGCTGAATAAGGAGACGGATTCCATGCTTCTTGCACTTTTAATAGTCTCACTTGTTTCATTCATTGAAATTCTAAGGTTTTTTTTTTTTTTGTTTTTGTTTTTTTTTTTTTTTTTTTGTTTTTTGCATCTTCTGCACCACTTCAGTGGCATTAGCCCCCCTCCACCACCACCACCACCACGCCGCTCATTTCGACTCCTCGTCCACAATTGCACTCTGGGTTGTCCTGCTGCAGACCGAGCACCAGCAACCCACAGAGAGCAGTCAGTGTCAGCCATCATGCAACTGCCCACCAAAGGAGACACTGCACTACTCCAGAGTCACTTTAGTGATGTTCAGTGGTGCCTGGTCTGTTCCAGCCTACGAAGGTCTCTGCCTTAGTCTCCTACCAAAAAGAAGAATGATTGCTAAGTTAATCGCGGAGCTGGTTGAATGAATCAATGTTGCCCTCCAGAGAGGTCCAGCGACAATTCCCACAAATTTTCCAATACCAGCGACTCCAAGATGAACTCACCAAGAGCGTAGACGTGGGCAATGAAGAGGAAATCAAAACTGAGGTCATGATGAGAGCAGGGCACAGAATTTGGGGCTTTTTTTTTTTTCTTGTTTTGAAATTAATGCTGACTGATGGGGATGGGAAAAAAATGAGGAGAAGCTGTGGAGTTCCATTGTGGTGTGAGAATGCATGATAGGGTTGTGCTGTATGTTTATTGTCATAGGTGATACAGCCCACTGTCAGTCAGGCAAGAGACGACACTCTGCAGTGTTGATCTTGAAATTTGAGTGACACTCTTCTTGGAGGCACAGAGGGTCAAACTTGAGTGTCTGATCCTAGTCTTTCCCCATAGCAAACTCAGCTGTGGGTGGGGGCTGAAAAAAAAACCGTTGCAAACAATGGCTGTGATGGGAATCAAGAAAATTTAAGTTTTATCTGACATTTGTCATCTGTTTCAGAGCCAGCATTGTACAAGAGTGCAGCGAAGGAATACAAGCCAACGAAAACCAAGGGGGAAAAGGGACGCTATTCTGTAAGTACTGAAAATTCGGGAGTGACAGTTGTTTTCTGTACTTTGATTTGGTACATTTCATTCAGTTTCAAACTGGAGGGGGGGGGGGGGGGGGGGGGAGTCAGTAACATTGGCAGTAAAATTAGAGGCATCCTATTGCCACAGCCATGCTTTGCAAAACTTGGTGAGCACACACAAAGTGCCGTCATCTTGCCATATTGAGAAAAACAAAACATCCTCCTGTCCCTCCATTTTCTAAACGAAATAATTTATCGAAAACATAATTAGATGCAAATGCAATTGTTTTGATTTAACTTTTAAGTGGCAGTTCTTTTCAATGTCAAAAAAGAGAAATATATGGCCAGAAGTTGGTGTTTAGTTTGATGACCCCCTCCCCTGTCCCAGTTTAAAACATAATTTGGGGTGTGAAGATCCCAGAGAATTTGATTTCTGCAAGTGAAAATTTCTGGTCAGATAGGAAGACTAGGATTTTATTTCTGCAAATGAAAGTTTCTGGTCAGATAGAAAGACAAGGATTTGATTTCTGCAAGTGAAAATTTCTGGTCAGATAGAAAGACAAGGATTTGATTTCTGCAAGTGAAAGTTTCTGGTCAGACAGGAAGCCAAGGATTTGATTTCTGCAAGTGAAAGTTTCTGGTCAGATAGAAAGACAAGGATTTGATTTCTGCAAGCGAAAGTTTCTGGTCAGATCGGAAGCCAAGGATTTGATTTCTGCAAGTGAAGATTGCTGGTCAGATAGGTACAGAAGGATGTGATTTCTGCAAGTGAAGATTTTATGTCAGATGGGAAGGCAAGGATTTGATTTCTACAAGTGAATCAGCTTAGCCAGCAATTAATGGAAGAAAACACAAGATGATAGAAGATGGAAGAAAAACACAGATGATAGAAGAAGTCCCGCAAAGCGAACAGCGAGACAGCAAAAACTATGCTTTCAGTTGACGCTTGGCAATGGAAAGAGGAAAGTTGATGCGGACTGAATCACAGTGTCACTGTCATATTACTGGTTGCTGCGAAATTTAGCCAAAGCAGGCAAACTGGCCGTTACTTGGATTTGGAAAGAAATTTGACAAGGAACAGTGTATGACGCCAACATCATTTGAACTCTGGTTTCCTGCCTGAATCAGTGAATGGCGACTTTTCGGACAGGGCTTTAATACATTAGGCTATGTCACAATAGTAGCTGTATGATTAGTTCTGCGGTGGATGTTTTCATGGTGTCCTGTCATCAGTGGCACTATACCTGTTCAAACAGAATGTGAGTGTGCATGGCGATGTTTGGATAAAGGCATGGCCCGATGTACAGAGGTAGTAGCTGAAAGAAACAAAATTCAGTGCCTTTGCGACATTAGAAAAGGGTTTTTATCCAGTCAAGTCATTTTCTTATAGCCAGGCCATCATGGGGATTTCTGAGTCATTTGTGGAAGCCCTCCGGGGGTTACAACCTTGCCGTGGTCGGAGGGCTTGCGTGGTCCTGTGATCTCTTAGGCTTTGCTGGCGGGGGCATCAATACTTGAAGATAGGCTAGTTTTTTTTCAAATGCTTCTAGGCCTGAAAAGTCGAAGATGCTGTCTGGCCTAAGCGCAACGTGGTAAGGAGTTGATGCCCCTGGTAGGGCTTCCCATGTCAGACAGGCTAGGGTGAGGATCCTGACTAATAGTAAACCCGCCTTTCTCCTTTTCTTGTTTTCTGCCTTTCTTATTTGGCTCTTTTCTATCTTCGTCTCCCCATCAAGTCTTCTTTCCCACACTCCTTTTCTCTCTGTGGTCTTCTTAAGATCCGCCGCGTTGCCGTGCGGTGCGACCTGTGACGGAGGGGGATGAGATCCTGGTGATTGAGAGGGCCAGCGCCCTCAAACACATTACTTTGGCTCGGACCTCTCCTAGACAGGAGGCACACATGGGCCTGTGTGTGTCAACCGGCTTCCCCTGCATGGGGGTTAGGTCAAAACGGGGCAGCCCCCCAGCTGGCCAAGGTAACCCCTGCAATGCTCAGTTCTCTGTTCCCGGGAGCTGAGCATAATCAGGGGGGATAGGGTAAGTTGGCGCTGCTTTGTTGTATATCCCTCCTGAAACCTGGAAGGGGTCCAAGAAAAGAGTTTCTTGGCTCTGGCCCCCAAGTTGGACTCGATGGTGGGTGGGTAGGGGAGGGACGAATTCCTAAATCATATACCATGGCCTCAATATCTAAACTCCCTTCCAAAAGGGAAAGAGAGAGACAAAGTGAGATCTGATGGTGATCATGATTCTGACTCGGAATCAGAAATCCGAACAGAGTCTGGATCGTGGCCTTCGTGGTTGGTGGTGGAGGGCGCTGATGAAGACAAACCTTTGTCTGCACTCAGCCCCTTTGCAATCCAGAAAGGTTTCAGTTGTCTGTCAGGAAACCTAAAATCAATCAAACGTCTGAGAAATGGGTCATTTCTGGTGGAATGTGGTACAAAATGTCAATCAGAGATCGGCTCCTGAAATCTACAACTCTTGTTGACCGAAAAATCAAAGTGTCGCCTCACAAGAACCTAAATTCTTCAAAGGGAGTCATTCGCTGCCCAGACTTGAAAGGAGTATCGGAGGATGAGATAAGGTTCGAACTGAAATCCCAGGGAGTCATGGATGTGCGAAGAGTCACAATTCGCAAGGGTTCTGAAAGAGTGCCAAAAAACCCTCTTTCTGACCTTCTGCACCCCTTCGCTGCCACAGTCTATCAAGGTGGGCTATTTGAACGTCAAGGCTAGCCTGTATGTTCCATCCCCGATGCGTTGTTTCCGGTGCAAGAAGTTTGGCCATGTGCGGGATCGATGCTCTGGGGAGGAGATTTGTGGCGTCTGCTGCCAACCGAGCCACGAGATGCCGTGCGTTCATCCGGCGCGTTGTGCAAATGCGGAGGCGGCCACCCATCCTCCTCTCGAGAGTGTCCGGTTTGGCGCCAGGAAAGTAGTATCCAAAGGGTGAAGACGGAAAGAAAGATTCCATTCCACGAGGCAAAAAAGGTTGGTTCTGGGCAGTCCGCAGCATCCGAACAAGTACTACTCTCAGGTTGTGAAACAAGTTTCTACAGTATCTGTCTCCTGTCAGACAGACACACCTTTAGTTTTTCCAAGACTCTGCAATCGAAACCATCTGCCCCCAGCGGAGGCAAGAAATCCGCTACCCCTGTGATAAACTCCCATGGTGGTGGCGTAAAACCTGCTGCCTCCCATTCTGCCCAGCAGACACAGGTTGGGAGACTCTCTGCTTCGACAGCTCCCCTTCCCCCCCAAAAAAAACCCTGTTCCTCCCAAGGGCACTCGCGCCCCCAAGCGGTGCCTCATCAAGGCACGATCCCACGATTGAGGGTGGATTGCCCATCATCTGCCTCCGGAGCTTCCAAGAAAAAAAAAAAAGTCCAGAGAAAAGACATTCAAGTTTGGAAACACGCAATCCATATTCTCCTTTGCAGTCGGATGATGATGAGACAGTAATGGACTGAGAAGTCTGTTGCCATCTCTCCATCCTCATGGATTCAATATCTCACTGGAACATTCGAGGTTTGAATTCTAATTTTGAAGAGCTGCAGCTCCTCTGTCAACATTTAAAACCTGCTGTCTTAGCTCTTCAAGAGACTCTGATACGCTCTGACAAATCTTTCTCTTTATCGGGTTTTAATGTTCTTTCTAAACCAGCACAGCCTTCTGCAGTTGGAGTGACGGGTGGTGTGTCGTTGCTTATCCACAAATCTCTTCTGTTTAGCCCTGTCTACCTCAGTTCTCCCCTCCAAGCTTTAGCTGCCAGAGTCTCTCTCTGCATAAACGGTCACTATTTGTTGTCAAGAACTGGTCAGCCTGATTGAGGAGCTTCCACGACCTTTTTTGCTGTTGGGCGATTTCAAAGTTTGGAACATCATCAGAAAAATCAAAGGGAAGAACACCAACCCCTCCATTCATCACCTGAAACTTTGCCGATGCTTTGATCACTGACAAACAAGCTGTTGCCAATCTGTTGGCCTCCACCATCCAGCAGAACTCCTCATCTTTAAATAAATCTGCAGCCTTTTTAAGAAACAAGCAAATTAGAGAGAAATCTTCATACAATTTCACATCAGACAACTCTGAAGCTTACAATCTGCCTTTCTCGATTAGCGAACTAAAATCAGCTTTGCAAACCTGCAATGACTCTGCCCCAGGTCTGGATGACATTCATTATCAGATGTTTGAAACACCTTCCAGAAAGCTGTCTCCAGACCCTTCTCAAAGTCTATAACCATATCTGGACCACAGGGTGCTTCCCGCCCTCCTGGCGGAAAGCCCTGATCATTCCAATCCCCAAACCTGGAAAGGACCCTACCAACCCATCAAACTATCGCCCAATAGCTCTGACCAGCTGCCTGTGTAAGCTGATGGAAAAGATGGTCAACTCCCGTCTGATGTGGAAGCTGGAAACCGACGGCCTTTTGGCCAGTGAACAGTGCGGGTTTCGCAAGTAACACTCGACAGTTGACCATTTAATCCGTCTAGAAACCACCATTCGCAACGCCTTTGTCAACAAGCAGCATGTGGTCGCTATCTTTTTCGACCTAGAAAAAGCATATGACACCACGTGGAAATCAGGGATCCTTATGGATTTGCACAAACTTGGTTTTCGTGGCTATCTGCCTATGTTTATCGAAAACTTTCTGGCTGATCGACAGTTCCAGGTGCGTGTTGGCACCACACTCTCGGACATCCATGGGCAGGAGTTGGGTGTACCTCAGGGGAGCATCCTTTCTCCTGCCCTTTTCAGCATCAAGATCAATGACATTGTGAAATCGGTAAGCCAGGGCTCGAGAGTCTTCTTTGTTCGTTGACGACTTCGCGCTGTACGCAGTTGGAGCTTCTTACGCCAGCGTACAGCGGCGACTCCAACTTTGTGTCAACAGGATTCAACAGTGGGCCGAGGAAAACGGGTTTACCTTTTCACGTACAAAAAACCCAGTCAATCCATTTTCACAGTTTTCGTCAATTTTTTGCTGATCCTGAAATTCTTCTGGATAAGACCACCATTCCAGCTGTTAAGGAAGTTAAATTTCTGGGGGTTATTTTTTTTTAAAAAAAACTGAACTTTCTCAGCCATATTAAAAACCTCAAAACTTCTTGCCAGAAAGCTCTGAATATTCTGCGGGTCGTAGCACACACTGACTGGGGCGCTGATAAGAAAACTTTGCTGCACCTCTACAGAGCCCTGGTCCGTTCCAAACTGGACTATGGTTGTGCTGTGTATGGCTCTGCAAGACCGTCTTACCTCAAACTCTTAGACCCTATCCACCATCAAGGGCTTCGTCTATGTCTTGGAGCATTCCGCACCACCCCTGTGTACAGCCTGTACGCAGAGGCAGGTGAACCTCACTGTCCAACCGCAGGTTGAAACTATCTTTGAACTACTATATCAGACTGTTCTCTGAACCAGAAAACCCTGCCTATGACTGTGTCTTTGACCCTCAGTTCCAAAACAAATTCGAAAACAACCCTACCTGTATTCCGTCGTTTGGCCTTCGTATGCAGCCTCATGCACGGAATGCAGGTCTAGACCTAGGAGTTGTGTCTGATTTTTCCAAGTTTCCAGATGAGCCTCCGTGGACCTTTTTCACACCAGACATTCGTTTTGATCTTGCAGCTTTTCGCAAAGAGTCCACCAGCTCTCTGGCATACAAGGCGTTGTATGCTGAGCTGAGTTCAAAACTCCCATCCTATCAGAAAATTTTCACTGACGGGGTTCCAAGTCTGAAGATGGAGTGGCCTGTGCAGCCTACTGCCCTGGTGCTCCTTCTCAAATACTGTTAGAACATATTCCTCGGGACGCTTCTGCCTACTCTGCTGAACTTACAGCTCTGGTTCTGGCACTAAGAATAATCTCACGGTCTCCAAAGAGGGACTTTCTGGTTTTGTCGGATTCGCTGTCGGCTTTGGAGGCATATCTGGCCGCAACCTTCAGCACCCCCGAACTTTTACACTTTTTTGACCTTTTTACCAAGTTGTGACAGCGGAGGGTTACAACATTCTTCTGGCTTGGGTTCCTGGTCATGTTGGCATCGGAGGGAACGAAATGGTGGATCGTTTGGCCAAGAATGCCACAAGAGAGAAACTGTCAAACACACCTATCCCCTGCTCGGATCTGAAACCCAAAATTAACGATTATGTAAAAGACCTCTGGCAGGAGGATTGGAATACACAGACGGATAACAAACTCTTTCAGATCCGTCCAAACCTAAAGGAGTTCCTCCTCTCATCTTCGTCTTTCCTCCTACCTTTTAAAGAGTGAAGAAGCTCCTTGGTGCATTCCGTGTCATGTGCCACTCACATGAAACATATTCTTTTAGAGTGTTGGGATTTGCACGATGTGAGACACAAACATTTT
>JADBJO010029137.1:0-2500 GCA_016801955.1 Conus betulinus
CCGACTGTATGTCTCATTTCCGCTCTCTCTCTCTCTCTCTCTCTCTCTCTCTCTCTCTCTCTCTCTCTCTCTCTCTCTCTCTCTCTCTCTCTCTCTCTCTCCGAGACGTTCATTTTGTATTGGCTTGTCCAGTATTAGACTAACTTAGAGAGAATTCATCTCACGAGAGTACTTCAATAATCCTGCCTTTTCACATAACTTTGTTAATGTCATCATCATCAATGAAAAACACGGTCAAACAGTTAGCGATTTATTTATATAAAGCATTCAAAAAAAGCGAACTCTGTATGGTAACATAAAGAATACTAAGATCAGTTTTCGACATGATTTATGATGTACATCCCCATTGTAAGGGGCTATGGCCTTTAAGAATAAAACATTGGAGTCTTGAGTCTTGAGTCTCTCTCTCTCTGTCTCTCTCTCTCTCTCTCTCTCTCTCCCTCTCTCTCTCTCTCTGTCTCTCTGTCTCTCTGTCTCTCTCTCTCTCTTTCTCTCTCTACCTTTCTCTCTCTTTATCTCTCACTCTCTCTCTCTCTCTCTGTCTCTCTCTCTCTCTCTCTCTCTCTCTCTCTCTCTCTCTCTCTCTCTCTCTCTCTCTCTCTGATCATCCAATGAGACATTTTGAAAGACCTCAAAAGGCTGCATACACTCCAAACAACACATGAACAAGGTCTCAAGTTCTACCAAGTGAAAAAAAAAAAAACGGGGGGGGGGGGGGGGGGGGGGAGAGAGAGAAAGAGAGAGAGAAGAAAAAGAAAGAAAGAAAAAGCTGAAGAAGTGGACCAGCTGTAACACGTAACCTCTGACCTGTGGCCCATGACCTGAAGACAAGGAGCCCGTGGAGAACCCTGATCGTCTCAGCGTCAGTCAAGGGGAAAGCACTCCTCCTACAACTTATGGTCCATTGACTGTGGAGGATTTCATTAAAGGAAGCAGCAGTAAGATTCACTCCATCCAGTCGTCACCTCACCCTCCCCTACCGCCCCCCCCCTCCCCTCGGCCTCCATCGCCACAACCTCCATCTCACCCCCACCCGCAAACCTCTGTCCTAGTGTAGTGTAGTGTAGTGTAGTGTAGTGTAGCGTAGCGCAGTGCAGTGTAATGTAGTGCAGTGTAGTGCAGTACAGTGTCGTGTAGTGCAGTGTAGTGCAGTGTAGTGTAGTGTAGTGCAGTGCAGTGCAGTGCAGTGCAGTGTAGTGTAGTGTAGTGTCGTGTAGTGCAGTGTCGTGTAGTGTCGTGTAGTGTAGTGTAGTGTAGTGTCGTGTAGTGTCGTGCAGTGTCGTGCAGTGCAGTGTAGTGCAGTGTAGTGCAGTGTAGTGTCGTGTCGTGTCGTGTCGTGTCGTGTAGCGCAGCGCAGCGTAGCGCAGCGCAGCGCAGCGCAGCGTAGTGTAGTGTAGTGTAGTGTAGTGTAGTGTAGTGTAGTGTAGTGTAGTGTAGTGTAGTGTAGTGTAGCGCTGCGTAGTGTAGTGTAGTGTATTGTAGTGTAGCGCAGTGTAGCGCAGCGCAGCGTAGCGTAGTGTAGTGTAGTGTAGTGTAGTGTAGTGTAGTGTAGTGTAGTGTAGTGTAGTAGTGTAGTGTGTTACGCTGCGTTGCATTGGATTAGATCATGTATCGTATTGTACTGATTTTGCACTGTTGTGCATTGTATTTCATTGTACGTATAACATGTTTTTTTTTATTTCAAATCTTTGCCAAGTCATTACTATAATCATGAAAGAATTGTTAACCTGCACTTGTTTTTCCTCACTACTTAATTGTTCAGCATGGTATCCTGTTGTTTCATATCGCATTGTACTGGTTTGTCTCGTACTTCATCGTATTGTGTGTTTACTGTACCGTTTTGTGTTGTATCGTATGGTATTAAACTGTATCGTATCGTATTGTATTGAATCGTATCGCATCGTATCGAATTGCATTGTATAGTATTGTAAGGTATCGTATTGTTTCGTTTCGTATTGTATTGTATCATTTCTTAGCGTTGCGTAGTACTGTGTTACATGGTATTGTATCGTATCTATCGTATATCGCATTGTACCGCATTGTATCACGTATCGTATGGAATCGTTTCGTATCGTATCGTATCGAATCACACAGCATCGTATGATATCGTTTTGTATCGCACCGTTTCATCGTATTGTAAACGTATTGTATCGCATTGCATTATATCATATCGTATTGTATCGTATCACATCGTATGGTGTGCTATCGTATCGTATTGTGCTGTATCGGACCGAATCATACAGCATCGTACCATATCATATTGTATCATATTTTATTGTATCGCATAGTATCATATTACCGTATCGTGCTGAACAATGAAGTAGTGGGGGGAAAAACAAGTGCAGGTTAACAATTCTTCCATCATATAGTAATGACTTGGCAAAGATTTGAAATTTGAAATAAAAAAAAAGCGGGGGGGGGGGGGGGGGGGGGGGGGGGTGTTGAAGATGAAGAAAATGGCAAATATATAATATGAATATGAAAACCCTTCACTAGCTGC
>JADBJO010029137.1:10000-12500 GCA_016801955.1 Conus betulinus
AGTAGTATTAACCGGTACATGATTAACCGTCGTCTCCGTCCATCCAGTAGTATAAAGGTACATGATTAACCGTCTCCGTCCATCCAGTAGTATAAGGTACATGATTAACCGTCTCGTCCCATCCAGTAGTATAAAGGTACATGATTCACTTCGGGAAAGTTCAGGCGGCGGAAGGAGAGGATGGGGCACCGCCTTCCTTTATGCCATGCCCCAGACATGATGAACTCTAGCAGTTCACTGCCTCTACGGCAGTTAGGCTGTGGGATTTTAATAACCAGCACCTTGACTTTTATGAAGGTACTAGAACTCTCTCTGACGGATAGTGTAGCCATCATCATCATCATCATCATCATCATCGTCGTCGTCGTCGTCGTCGTCGTCGTAGTAGTAGTAGTAGTAGTAGTAGTAGTAGTAGTAGTAGTAGTAGTAGTAGTAGTAGTAGTAGTGTAGTTGTTAATGTTGTTATCGTTATTGTTGTTGTTATTATTTTTTATTATGATAATATTTGCTGCTGCTGCTGCTGCTGCTGCTGCTGCTGCTGCTGCTGCTGCTGCTATTATCATTATTATTATTACTATGATTATCATGATCATTGGTTTAAACGAATTTATTCAAGAAGTACACACAAAAGCAGCAACAACATGTAAGACGAGTTCAACAAGCAAAATGCTTATACACGGTACTCACTGAATATAAAAACAATGGACTGGCTGCAAAAAAAAATTGAACATGAACGTTTGCATTCAAGAAATAATCTGAAAAAACAACAATACCTGAAACAAGTTTTTAGGAGGGAAGAGCAAAGCAAGGAAAAGGAAAATCCAACACCGAGACAAAACATTCAATTAGAACAAACTGTCTGTGCCAGGGCAGACTGTAGGCCAAAGACCTCTTTTAAGGTTGTAACATATCTGAGATATGAAGTCACTACAGTAGGTATTTGTAACATATTTGAGATTTGAAGTCACTACAGTAGGTATTTGTAACATATTTGAGATTTGAGATTTGAAGTCACTACAGTAGGTATTTGTAACATATTTGAGATTTGAAGTCACTACAGTAGGTATTTGTAACATATTTGAGATTTTTAAATCACTACAGTAGGTATTTGTAACATATTTGAGATGTTAAATCACTACAGTAGGTATTTGTAACATATTTGAGATTTTAAGTCACTACAGTAGGTAAGTTCATTGGAAGCAGACTATACACTAGTGTAGCAGATGAAAGAGAAAGAATGCTGAATATATGGTGAAAAGGTCACATCATTCATAAGATGGAGGAAATTTATTAGCGGATAAATCTGTTAGACATCATCATCATCATTAACAGCCTCATATTAGTATCGTCATCATCATCATCATCATCATCATCATCATCATCATCATCATCATCACCATCATCATCATCATCATCATCACTATCATTTACATTATTGAACTACAGGCTATTAACTGAATTTCAACTGCCTTTGTAATTTACACTAAAATAATCTAAAAAACAAACAAACAAACAAACAATACATGAAAAAACATATTTCTATCAATAGGGAATGAGTCGTGGGGTAGCAGCTATCCTGGAATACAAAAGAACAGGGTTTCCAAAACAACACCCTTCATTATATCGCACCCTTAAAAAAAAAAAAAAAAAAAAAAAAAAAAAAAGTCCGGGTACATTTTGGTGGGAGGGGAGTGCTGACTGTGGCGGTGCCCTCCACCAATAAGCCACATGTCTGAGATTTGCTCGGCCGATGTGTCCGGCTTTCTCTACAGGTTACATTTCACAGCGGAACCGGATATTGGACCGGGCGGAAGAATTATTATGACCTTTTTTTTTTTCTTCTTTTCTTTTTCTTTTTTTTTTTTTTTTTTTTTTTTTTTTTTTTATTCTTAATGTGGAGAGGACAAACTTTCACTTTTAATGTCATTGGTTTTTTGATTTAGGTTTGACGTGAATGATTTGTTGGTTATTTGTTTAAGGTTTGACGTGGTTAAAGCCGGTAATGGCAGCAGCGTGTCTGCCATCGGGTGAAAAACAAAACATGGCGATGCTCTTCTTTTTCAAATATAATCACACATTTTTCGATGAAAACAGAAGAAATGGCTGTGTGTGTGTGTGTGTGTGTGTGTTTGTGTGTGTGCGTGCGTGTGTGTCTGCGTGCATACGTGAGTGCGTGTGTGTGTGTGCTCTCGTGTGTGTGTGTGTGTGTGTGTCGTGCGTGCGTGCGTGCGTGCGTGCGTGCGTGCGTGTGTGTGTGTGTGTGTGTGTGTGTGTGTGTGTGTGTGTGTGTGTGTGTGTGTGTGTGCATTTGTGCGTGTGTGTGTGTGTGTGTGTGTGTGTGTGTGTGTGTGTGTGTGTGTGTGTGTGTGTGTGTGCGTGCGTGCGTGCGTGGGTGTGTGTGTTTACAACGCACGTGCGTCCGATTGTGTTTTTTGACTCACATGAACTTAAACTATAATTTTCTCAAAGAGATATCTGCTCCCTCTCCCACATCACCCCC
>JADBJO010029138.1:0-5000 GCA_016801955.1 Conus betulinus
AGAGGATATATCTATATAGCTAGATATATAGCTTTAGAATAAGAAGACTACATTAATAATAAATAAAACATAAAGAATATAAAAAAATATAAAAGACTAGAACATAAGGAATGAGGACAAACAAAGAAAAGAATAAAACCTTCCTCATGAACTATAATAACCGATCGTACGATGGAATACATATTTTAAGATATGACCTGAAAGATAAGCATATGCACAAATAAAGAAAAGAAAAGAACGAAAAACACAGTAATAAATCTTCACTAAGTAAGGAAGAGAGAAGAAAGAACTAAGAAGAAAGAACGAAAATACAGATAATTAAGCGTACAAAAGAACGAAACTAAAAAAAACTAATCAATAAACAAGACTGTAAAAAAAAACAAAAACAACAATGAGAGAGTAGAACGAACTTTGGTGGAAAGAAAGACTGACAGGATACAGGAGAAAGACAAAAAAAATGGCAAAGAAAGGAAAAAGATATAAAGGAAAGAGTTGGAAAGGAGGACTGAAAGGCCCTCCCTTCCTCCACCCCAATCCCCCCCGCTAACCCTCTCCCCTCCCCTCCCCCTCCCATCTCCCCCGCCTCTGCCTCCATCGCCATTTGACAGGGCTGACATGAAATGTCCCATCTGGCCTTTTTTTTTTATAATCTCTTTCTTTAAATTACATCATGCAAAAAATAAGATGACATGTGCAGAATCGCAGAAGGCCTAAGTGCAGTTAGAGTACAAAATGCATTACAAAAGATGATACAAAAGATTGAAACACCTCCACTACTGATGCATTGTACAGTGAGGTTGCAATGCTTTGTGCAAACACACACACGCGCGCGCGCGCGCGCGCGAGCGCGCGCGCACACACACACACACACACACACACACACACACACGACGCATTGTACAACACAGATACAGTGATTTGCGTGACCAGACTACAGCGCTTTGTGCGACAATATCGCACAAGGTTTACCAAGACTATAACCGATCATGCAAGCAACGGAGTGCATTACGTTGTAAACACACAGTACGTTTTTTTTTTACGGGCCACAGAAAAGCGTACTGCGCAACAAGAAATAACGCACCGAACAACCAGAAAACAACGTCCTGCCCGACCAGAAAAACACATTCTACAAAAAAAAAAAAAAAAAAAAAAAAAAATGCTGCGCATCCCACAAGAACTCGGTGACTTTTACAAGAAGATGATCATGAATTCTGCGACAAGAACACCAGCGCGGTACACAACGAGAAATCGACACTTATGCAGGAATGCCAACTAGCACAAGGCAATACTTCATCACATATACAACAAGAATGCCATGAAAACGTGCGGTGGAGACTTCCCAGAGCTGAAGATGCTCCCCTCCCTTTTGAAGGGTGTTTGGATGGAGATCGTGTTTACTTGCCTGGGTTGCTCTTTTGGCTGTTTTTCTACGTTGTTGTTCTTTTCATTGTCTCGTTTCTTTTCGCTTCGTCAATTCCGGATTCCCACCTCAATGAAGACACGCTCTTTAAGACTTGACCTGGCTGGTTTAGGATGTTCTACTCTGTCTATGCCAGAGTTTGCTTACCAGTTTAAGACCCCCCCCCCCCCCCCCCCCCCCCCCCCCTTCAAGACTTTATCTGGATTGGTTTGAAGTACTCTTCTCCATCTACACCAGACTTGTCACCCTGTTAAAACTCTATCCATCTAAAAGTTTTCCTGGGGTTGCTTAGAATATTTTACAACGTCCACATTTCACTACACTACACCAACCAAACCACACCACACCACACCACACTACACTACACCCGAAATTCCCCCACCAAGAATCTCCCTTTCAAAATTCTATTGGATTTTTGCACGGGGGCCGTTTTCAAGATTTATACAACATGATCTTCCAGATCAAGACCCTCTCCCTTTGAAGAAATCACTGAATTTGCTTGGGACATCTGTCACTGTGTAATGCACACTTTTATTCCCATGTAAGCCTTGCTCCTTTCAATCATTTTTTCGGGGTTTGCGAGCCCGAGTCATTCTTCCTTATCCTTACGAGACTTACGTCCGAATTAAGACTCCCTCCCTTCGAAGACGTATCTGAATTTGTAGACTGAGCAGACTTTCTTCCCTATTTAAGTGTGTCTCCTTTTGAAGACTTACTTGGGTTTGTCCGCATGAGCTATTTTGTTTCTTAATCTGTTCCAGACATACTATCCAATAAAGGCTCCATCCCTTTCGATGATTTCAGTTTGGGAACCGTCGTCTCCTTCTACATTAGACGTGCTCCCCAAGTAAGCATCCCTCCTGTTTTAAGGCTTATCTGGATTTATTTGAGGCGGTTTTTTTTTTTTTTCTTCTTCTACACTCCTCTCCACATGAAGACCATCTAAACGACCCCCATTTTCAATGTCGGTGTTTTGGAACGTCGGCAGTTATGGAGAGGTTTCGCTGTCTGCTGTTCACTTTCTGGTCGAGTTTCCTCCCCTCTTCAGCAGCAGCAGCAGCATCAGCAGTCTGTTTCGTGGCCAGTGTTTACCAGACACGTCCGTCACCGAGTTGTTGATTTCTTTGTTTGTTTGTTTGCTTGTTTGTGTTGTGATCAGGAATTTTGCCGTTCCATTTTTACCTTTTCCATCATTTCTTCTTCGAACCCGCAGTGCACTTCAGGAAATCATTAGGCTTTCATCTGGGATTATCTGGGTAATAAGCGGGTATTAGGTTTTGCCCAAGACAAGGCAGGGATGAGGGGAGGGGAGAGAGAGAGAGAGAGAGAGAGAGAGAGAGACAGCGAGAGAGACAGAGAGAGGCAGGGAAGAAGAAACCAAGAGAGAGAGAGAGGCAGACAGACAGACAGACTAGAGGAGACCAGGCAGGAGTGAGGAAGAGGGAGACAGGAAGACAGAGGCTGAGGAGAGAGAGAGAGAGAGAGAGAGAGAGAGAGAGAGAGAGAGAGAGAGAGAGAAAGAGAAGAGAGAGAGAGAGAGAGAGAGAGAGAGAGATAGAGAACGAACGAACGAAATTTTATTTGTCCAGGGTAATGATAGGCAAATTGCACATTCTTTTTTTCCCACCCAGCCTTCTGTGTGTGTGTGTGTGTGTGTGTGTGTGTGTGTGTGTGTGTGTGTGTGTGTGTGTGTGTGTGTTGTCTGTGTGTGTCTGTGTGTGTGTGTGTAGAGAGAGAGAGAGAGAAAGAGAGAGAGAGAGAGGAAATTCGACTGGCGGATTGATTCTTGAGAGAGAGAGAGAGAGAGAGAGAGAGAGAGAGAGAGAGAGAGAGAGAGAGAGAGAGAGAATGATTAGCTGTGGAAATACATTCACATCACATCACAACCACCGGCCATCAATCGCCTTTTCAGATATAAAAGATGCACTCTCATAAACACAAAGGGGTCTCTCTCTCTCTCTCTCTCTCTCTCTCTCTCTCTCTCTCTCTCTCTCTCTCTCTCTCTCTCAAGAATCAATCCGCCAATCGATCTCTCTCTCTCTCTCTCTCTCTCTCTCTCTCTCTCTCTCTCTCTCTCTCTCACACACACACACACACACACACACACACACACACACACACACACACACACGTCCTCTCAAACTAAAAAGAATAAGTAAGCAATAAATAAATACATACAAAACTAAACAAATAAACGAATAAATGAATGAATAAATAAACAGATCAAGGGCACATGGGGACAGCACAGACTTCCGCTATGTTCGCGATCCTGAATCTGCCCTTGGAATCAGTCCAGGGGGCTGGGGGGATGGGGAGGCAGGGAGGGGGGGATGGGGGTGGGGGGGCGGGCGGGGGGATGGGGGGGGGGGGGGGGGAACAAAATCATTTTCATCAGCCATGAGACGTCACAGCTGGCAGGTACCGGAAGAGAGTTCCCTCCCCTTTCACCTGTTTGTACGTAACACGATAAATTATGCAAAAATGCCAAAATGCCAGTGCTTCCACGGCTAGAAAGACTCAATGTTCTCTGCGAAAATGTGTTTCCTACGTTTATATCTATGAATTTGTAAAAACATTTCTTTCACAGAATTAACAATGTTTCAGTTGAAATTTTTACTGATTTTCTGACCTTGGCGAAACATACCTCCGGTTCGGTTTACGGATCCGCGCCCAAGTTGAACCGGGTTTGTCCCAAGGCTATGTTCCATATTTATACCTTGTTGAGTAAACAGTGATTGCCCACCTCCTCCACCCCTCCTCACCTGTACTCTCGAAACCTGCTCTCTCTCTCTCTCTCACTCACACACACACACACACACGCACACACACACACACAAAATGTAAAGTTGAAAAATATACCTCGTTGACCAGTTTAAAAAAATAAAATACATGAACCACCGCGACCACAGAAAATTCGAATTCAGCCCCCTCATCCCTTCCATCTCCTCCCATCTCTTCAAGCACTCCCACCCACCACCCACCCCCCACTCCTCTTTTTCTTCTTGCCCCTCATACCAGATCGTGAAAAATCAACCTCATCTCTCTCTCTCTCTCTCTCTCTCTCTCTCTCTCCTCGATCGAATGGAGGTTTTCCTGCTCTCTCTCTCTCTCTCTCTCTCTCTCCTCTCTCTCTCTCTCTCTCTCTCTCTCTCTCTCTCTCCATCCCCTCCCCCCCCCCCCCCCCTCCCCCACTTCCCTGCGAAATGGCCTCGATTCCGCGGTTGCGACATACAATACGTTGGTTAACACTGTCTTAAAAGAGTGGGGGGGAGGAGGAGGGGAGAAGGGGGAGGAGGGAAGGGTGGCAAGGACAGGGGACAGGGTACAGAAGGGGGAGGAGGGGGGAAGGTGAGGGAATGGAGTCTCATCATTCGGCAGGCCACGCGCGAGGCCAGACGTGTGCAGCAAAAAGAACGCGGCGGAACCAACCCAAAGAGGGGGGACAAGCCGGACCGCGGTGGAACCCAACCCAAAGAGGGGGGACAAGCCAGACCGCGGCGGAACCCAACCCAAGGAGGGGGGACAAGCCGGACCACGGTGGAACCCAACCCAAGGAGGTGGGACAAGCCGGACATGATGT
>JADBJO010029138.1:10000-19373 GCA_016801955.1 Conus betulinus
TGCTTGAAGAAGACCCAAGAGATCGAAATGCATCGTGTCTTGTCCTGTGCTTTGTTGTCAGTGTCCTTGGCGGCAGCTAACCCCCCACTCTTTCTAAAGTTTGCTTCGTTCTCCGCCATCAGTCGCTCCATTTTGAAACTTTGTTCTGTCTATGTATGGCTGTGTGCCTGTCTCTTGTCTGTTCCGTCTATGTGGTGTCTGTTTAACTCTTGTCTTGTGGTCTGTTTTTGTCTCTCTACGTATATCTGTCTAACCGTCTCTTGTCTGGTTTTTGTCTGTCGATGCAGGTCTTGTCTAGCTGTTCCTGTCTGTTTCTTGTCTGCTTATGTATGTCTGTCTATCTGTCTTAATCTTATCTGGGTCTGTCTTTGTCTGTATGTCTACCTGTCACTTCTCTACGTCTATGTTTCGACTGTCCGTCCACCTGGCTCTCTCTTTGTCCATGTATGTTCTGTCTAACCGTCTCCTCCTGTTTCTGTCTGCTTATGTATGTAATAATAATAATAATAAAACAATAATGAATACTGATATAGCGCTTATCCTCGGCTAGAGACCAAGCTGTAAGCGCTTTACAATCCACACTCGTTTACACAACGGGGCTGCCTACCTGGGTAGTGCCGACTGAAGAGCTGCCAGCTGGCGCTTCATTCAGTCGTTCCCCGTGTCATCCAGTCCGTATCATTCAATATCGTTCACTCAGTTTCCTTACTTCCTTCATTCTTTCCATTTTCTCACGCAGGGTGCATGCTATGTGTAACGTGTCATCCATACCAACGGCCAAACTGGCCTTCTCTTCCGAAAGTTGGTGATGGGATTTTACGTGTGTGCAAGATGTTGTGCGCGCGTTCACACACACGAAACCTCGGTTTACAGCCTCATTCGAAGGACTGTATGGGAAATGGAGTCAGAACCAAAGTTAACTCTGAGGGGAAAAATACCCCTATACCGAAACACCCCGGCGGAGATTCGAACCCCCACCCCAGGATCACCGAGATCACGATTACGAGTCCGGCGCTCTACCGACTGACCTATTCCGGCTCGATCTACCTGCCTGTTGTCTGTGTCTACGTGTGTCTACCTGACTGTTGTCTTTGCCTGCGTTGACCTGTCCGTCTATGTATGTCAGTCTGCCTGTCTTTCGTCTGTGTCTGCTGGTCTATGTATGTCTCTACCTGGCGTTTGTCTGTTTCTGTTTGTCTGTGGATGTCTGTATTTTGTTCGTTTCTGTGGTATGTCTGGCTACCTATCTCTGTCTTCTCTCTGGCTAGATCTGTCTACCCGTCTCTTGTCCGTGTTTGTTTATATCTGAATCTCTCTCTCTCTCTGTCTCTCTCTCTCTCTGACCTCTGCTGACCTGTGTGTGTGTGTGTGTGTGTGTGTGTGGTGGTGTGTGCGTGCGCGCGCGCGCGCGTATGTGCGTGAGAGAGAGAGTGTGAGAGAGAATGTGTGTGAGTGTATGTACGGGGTGAGTGAGTGCGCACGCACATACCACTCGCGCACGCGCGTTTGTATGTGTGTGTGTGTGTGTGTGTGGTGTGTGTGTGTGTGTGTGTGTGTGTGTGTGTGTGCGCCGCGCGCGTGCTCATGCATGTGTGTCTATCTGTGTGTGTCCTGTGTGTTTTTTGTGTGAGTTTGTGTGATGCGCGCACGCGCGCGCGCGAGTGTGTGGTGTTTTTTTCTGCACCCGATCGCGGGGCGATTGCACCGTAAACATGCATGTAATTACATGAGTGCGTCGTTTGCATGCGCGTTACGCAAGTGGAGGGTTTTTGCTCGATAATTTATTTTCATTACCCGTTCGCGTTCTGTTGTTAATTATCAGTTCCAAGAAGAAATTGATGAAGATGATGATGATGATGACGACCAACGAAGATACGGTGATGATGATGATGAAAACAAAGACGACGACGACGATGACGACAACGATGATGATAACGAAGAAGATGAAGCAAAAGCAAGGGGAGGAGGAAAGAGGGGGAGAAGGAGAACAAGAACACAGAATAACAAGAACACCTAGAGACCATGAACAAGAAGGCAGGTAAGCAGAACAGTTTTGCAATCATCTCTTCAGCCATGGTGGTACAGATACCAATCATTGTCTTTCTCCTCCTCCTCCTCCTCCTCCTCTTCCTAACTTCCATACCTTCCTACATCCCTCCCTCCCTCCATCTCACACACACACGCACGCACGCACACTACCACACACACACACACACGACACAACAACACAACACGCGCGCACGCGCGGGGGCGCACCACAACACACACGACTCTCTCTCTCTCTCTCTCTCTCTTTCTCTCTCTCTCCCTCGACACACCACACACACACTCTCTCTCTCTCTCACTCTCCTCTCCTCCTCTCTCTCTCTCACACACACCACACACACACACCCACACACACACAGTAACACACACACGCACACACACACATACACTCTCTCTCTCCTCTCGTCTCACACACACACACACACACACCACATACACATACACACACACTCCTCTCTCTCTCTCTCCTCTCTCTCTCTCTCACACCCACTCACACAACACACACATCTCCTCTCTCTCTCTCCTCTCTCTCCGCTCTCCGTCTCCTCCTCTCTCTCTCTCTCGCTCTCGCTCTCACATCACACCTCTCACACGTACTCACCTCTCTCAACACTCAACAACCTCATCGCTCCACGAGCGCCACACACACTCTCTCATCACACACCCTCACACCCACTCTCTCTCTCATCATCCTCTCTCTCTCTCTCTCTCCTCTCTCTCTCACACCACACACACACACACAACCAACACACACACACACACACACACACCTTCTAACATTTTAATCTTATCCTGTATGCAGGTCGCCTCAAACCACCACAGCACACAACCACCACCACAAAAAAAGCAAAAAAAAAAGACAAAGATAAAAAAGAACAAAAGAAAAGAATATACACACAACCACACTCACACGCACGCACGCACATTCACACGCACGCACAACACTCACGCACGCAAGCAAATACTCACACACACACAACACACACACACACACACACACACCACACACACACACACACACACACACACATCTCATCATCATCATCATCATCATCACCACCACCATCACACTATGGGCAAAAATTACCCGTAAAGATGCTAGTCGTAAAACAAAACACAAGGTACGAAAAAAGGAAGAAAGGATAAAAAGAAAGAAAAGAAAAGAATAGAAATAGATTTCAAAAAAAAATAAAACATAAAAAAAGGTAACAAAAAAACACTTGACTGCGGGTTCAAACCCATCTAGCGATGTCTCGTTTCCATAGAAAACCATGGAAGGCACACCAAAAAGAAAAAAAGAAACAAGAAGAAAACTAAATTAAAGAAAAAAAAATGAAAAAGAAACGAAAAAAACGCAAAAAAAAAATTGAGCTAACAAAAAAAAGAAAGAAAGAAATATAGAGAGAGAGATAGAGAGAGAGAGAGAGAGAGAGAGAGAGATGAAAAGAAGAGAGAGGAGAGAGATGGGAAAAGAAAGGCAAGAAGACAGAAAAGAAAAAAAACCGTACAGACAAAAGATTAAAAAAAAACGGAAGAAAGAAAGAATAAAAGGTAAGAAGGAAACAGAAAGGAAGAAAAGACAGAAACAAGAAAAGAAAAGCCAACGAGAGATGAGTTAGAGAGTGCGCCCACAAAAAAAAAAAAACCCCGGCAACCTAGGAAACTTGGGACCAGCTCTCTCACTCGATGTCAAGGGTGCCCTCGCAATGGTTTTTTTGGCTTCATTTTGTCATGTCATGACTCATAAAAACATGAAAAGTTTAAAAAAAAAAAAAAAAAAAAAGACAAGAAAGAAAAGAAAGAAAAAAAAAACTATGAAAAAAAAAACTGCATAAATCAACAGGAAGAACGGATTTTTTTTTTCACTACGGTGAATTCTAAAATTAAATCGTGACATTTTAAAAAAAAATTCATGAAAAAAAGTACATTAATTTTAAGTAAATCACAATCAAATCACACTCATCCCCCCCACCCCCCCCCCACCCACCCCTTACCGAAAGCAGACTAGGAAAGACCAAACCAAAATAAAAGAGAGGCAGTTGAATTTCATTTAAAAAAAAATAAATAAAAAAAATAGCCCACACACGACTGCGCACGTGCCGCATTCGGCACAGAGTTAAATGCGGTTACCTTTTTTTTTTCAAACGAAAAAAAGAATAGAAAAACAACAACAAACAAAATTCGAGCAAAAAAAAAAAAAGAAAGAAAAAAGAATATTAAAGAAAGGAAATAAAGAAAAGAATAAAAGATACGAAAAAAAAGAGACCAGCAAGGGAGACAACAAACGAAGAAAGGTAACCAGACAGATGGCTCCCATCAGGTAACCTTGGAAACAACTCTCAATGCGACCCTGTTTACTGAGATCAGACTACGACAGACCAAACCAAACTAAAGATTTTTTTCTTTGGTTTTTTCCTTTTATGTAATCTCTCTCTCTCTCCTCTCTCTCTCCTCTCTCTCTCTCCTCTCTCTCTCTCTCTCTCTCTCTCCTCTCTCTCTCATCTCTCCTCTCTCTCTCTCTCGCTCACCGACACACACACACACCACACACCCACACACACACACACTGCCACCATGGAGAAGAAAAGTAAAGCAGTAAAAAAATATAAATAAAAAAAAAAAAAAAAACCCGAAAGGAAACGAACGGAATAACGAGAAAAGGAAGCCCAAGCCCAATAAAAATAAATAAAACGAAAAGAAAGAAAGAATAAACATGTAATAAAAAAAAAAGAAGAAAGCCTGGGGGACAGAAACGGACAAAGAAAAGGTAACCAGAGAAAAAGGCGCCATCTGGCACCTGCAAAAACAGCTCTCATTCGATACGCACTGCCCGTCGCAATGCCTTTTGGCCTTAATTCGTCATGCCTCTCATAAAGACATGAACAGTCTAAAATAAATTAAAAAAAAAAATCATAACTACAAAATAGATAAAAAAAAAAAAAAAACTCAAAACCAGCCGCCGTGGCTAAGTGGTTACGTCACGGACTCCAGGCTGGGAGGTCGTGGGTTCAAATCCGCCCCGACCGGCTCTACCCAGAGTTGAGTTTGCTGCGGGCTCAGTTGGGAAGACTGGGACCACAACAGTCGAGTTTCATCCACTTAATGGATGCGTTTCGAGAGTGTTGCTCAAATTTCCTGACCAACACTGCAGGTGCCTGTATCTCTCGGGCCTGGTTGACGCCGGGATATATTATGAAAGGCCCGGCTCCGCGACTAAGCAATTATTGTCGTCAGTAGGGGGCTAGTAAGTGGTGTCCTGCGTATGTTAGATTCGAGAAGATCAGAACAGGCGCCACTGAACACCGCCGAAGTGACTAGTGCAGTGTCTCCTCCGGTGGGCCGCCTCTTGACGACTTGACACCGACTGCTCCCTGTGGGATTGCTGGTGTGCCGGGGCTGCAGCGGTCCAACTGGGCTTGGCTGTGGACGGGTGTCGGAATAAGCGGTGCGTGGGTGCACTGCTCTGAGGTGGCGCAGAGGTTGGGGCAGCAAAAAAATAAAAATAATAACAACATAAATAACTAAGTAAAATAAATCAAACAGAAATAACGGAAATCTTTTCACGACAGTGAATTTAAAAACTGAATCTTGACATTTAAAAAAAAAAAATTTTTTCAAAATAAACAGTACGTTAGTTAAATCACATATCAATCAAATTACACTCGTTTCCCCCCTTTTAACGAAACCAGACTAGGAAAGACCAAACCAAAATAAAGAGAGGTATATATAAGGCATGTGAATTTCATCAAAAATAGAACACACACAACTGCGCGCGCGCAGGCGGAACAGAGTTAAATACGGTTACCTTTATTTTCCCCCCATGAATGACATACAAAAACGAAAAAGAAAACAAGAAGAAAAGAAAATTGAAAAAAAAGCACAACACAAACAACGTGAAAACGAAAAAAAAGACAGAAATCAAACGAAAAGAAAGAAAGAATAAAGGTAAGAAGGGAAAAAATAAAAACAGGAGACAAACGACAAAGAAAAAGGTAACCAGAGAGAAGGCGCCATCAGGTAACCATAGACAAACAGAACTCACTCATTGCGCCCGTCATAATGGCCTTTTGACTTCAGTTTTCCTTGGCTGTCATAAAGACATGCACAGTTTAAAAAAAAATAAAATAAAAAAACATAAGTTAAGACAGGACAGGAGTCTTTTTCACAATGACATTGAAACTTGAATCATGACATCCAAAAAATTAATTGAAAAAAAAAAAAACTCACTGCACATTAAAACTCAAAATCACATTAATTAGATACTCGCTTTCCTCCTATTACCAAAAGCATACTAGGAAAGGCAAACCAAACTACAAGAGACGCATGTAAGGCAGGTGAATGTCATCATAGCATAAACAGAACGCACACGACTGCGCGCGCGCCCGTGGAACTTACAAATACTTTTACACAAGATAACAATTCCACTATGCAAATGTTCGGCCACATTGCCTTTTTCAAGAGAAAAAAAAATTACAACTACGACGGTGATGTCCATCTTTGGCAACTCTTCAGTTGTTTTTGTTTTTTCTTTTGTTTTTTTCCCAGTTGCCAGCGATGGATATTACGTAGTTGTATTTTTTTTCAGTTTGCCAAAGATGGACATCACGTAGATGTATTTTTTTGTTGTTTTTCGTGTTTTTTTTTGTTTTGTTTTTTTTATTTATTTTTTTTTTTTCTTGAAAAAGGCCACGTGGCCGAAAATGTGCAGAGAGGAATTGTGATCTTGTTTACTGTTTTCTTCCCTTTGGAGGGCTATTGCTTTTGTTGTAAATACTTTTTTTTTTCTTTTAATGGAATGACATACACACAAAAAAAAAAACAAGAAAACGAGAAGAAAAGCAAGCAAAGACACACACACACACACACACACCACACACACACACACCACACACACACAAAACGTAAACAAAAACAAAAGCAACAACAACAAGAAAAAGACTGAAATCAAACAAAAAAAAAAAAAACGGAAGGAAGAAAGAAAAAAAAAATAAAGCCAGGGAGACAAGCGAACAAAGGAAATGGTAACCAGAGAGAAGGCGCCAACAGGCAACCTTGGAAACAGCTCTCACCCGGATGTGCCCGTCGCAATGCCTTTTAGCTTAATTCTTCATGACTGTCGTAAAGACATTACAGAAAGAAAAATTGAAAAAAGTAAAAAAAAAAAAAAATCAACAGGAAGAACGGAAATCTTTTTTCACAACGGTGATTTAAAAAAAATTGAATCTTGATATTTCAAACATTAAAAAAAAAAAAACAGTACGTTAGTTATATCGCATTACATAATACTCATTCACCCCTCCCCCCCCCCCCCCCCCCCCCTCCCCTTTTTTTTTTTTTTTTTTTTTTTTTGGTTTTTAACCAAAACCAGATTAAAGAAAGACCAAAACCAAAATAAAAGGGATGTATATAGGCATGTATGTGAAATTTCACTAAAAAATAGAACACACATGATTGCGCACGCGCAGGCAAAACAACAGTTAAACAGTTTTTCTTTTTCCTTTTGATTTTCACAGATCACAAAATACAAATGAAGACGTACAGCTAATACTACTTTTCAAAATAATGAACCAAAAAGAAGCCAAACTTTCGGGAAAAAAATTAAAGCGAAATGGTTTTTAAAGAAACTCAAATGGAGCAAAGACGCAAAGAAAGGAATGAAGAAAAGAAAAAGAAAGGAAGAAACACAGACAGGCAGAAGAAAGAAAGAAAAAAAAAAACACCCACCTCTCCTCCAACCAAAGAAGAAAGAAAGGAAGGAAGAAAAGAAAAGGAAAGGAAGAAAGACAGAATAAAGA
Source organism: Conus betulinus (assembly GCA_016801955.1). NCBI lineage: Eukaryota > Metazoa > Mollusca > Gastropoda > Neogastropoda > Conidae > Conus > Conus betulinus. The sequence continues at coordinate 17,842 of JADBJO010029138.1, forward strand.
AAGAAAAAAACACCCACCTCTCCACCAGACAAAGAAAGACAGGGAGGAAGAAAAAGAAAAAAACAGGAAGAAAGACGGACAGACAGAAGAAAGACAGAAGAAACACCCCACCTCTCCTCCAGACAAAGAAGAATGGAAGAAGAGAAAGAAGAAAGAAAAAAAGAAAGAAAAAGAAAGATAACAGAATGAAGCAACACCCACCTCTCCCCCCCCCCCCTCCCCCAAAGAGAGATGAGAAAGAAAAAGAATGAAAAGAAAGAGAGAAAGAACAGAAAGAAAGAAATACAAGGGGAAAAAAAGACGAAAAGAAGGAACGAAGATAAAACAAAGAAGTTAACATCCACCTCTCCTCCATAATAAAAGAAAGAAAGAAAGAAGGAAAGAGAACGACCTTTTAACTCTTTTAAGACCGAAGAAAACCTCCAGCTCTCCTGCAAAGCGTGAAACGTCATTAAGGCTTTCTCCTGTGACGTGTCTCACACACTGGCCGGGAGGCAGCGAGCATGGCGCCCGCCAGGGAGGCTTTTTACGGCCCTTCACTTTTCTCCCGTCATTTCCCACCACCTATTTCCTTCATTGTTGCTTTCCTTTCGTTTTTGGTTTTTTTTTTTGTGTGTGTGTGTTTTTTGCTTTTGTTTTGTTTTTTGGGGTTTTTTTTTGTGGGGGGTTTTTTTGGGGTTTTTTTTTTTTTTTTTTTTTTTTTTTTTTTCAATCTTAAACTCTGTTGTCGAATATTTGAGTCCCAAACCCACACATACACATATGCATAGAGGCACGCACTCGCGCGCACGACCGCGCGCGCGCACACCACACACACACACACACACAACACACACCCACACACACACACTCACACACGCACGCACGCGCGCGCGCACAGCGCACACAACACACACCACACACACACACACACTCACGCACCCATGTTTGCCACGCCCCCCCCCCCCCACCACCCCCATCCCCCGCCACGCACACACACTCACAAGAACGTAGCAAGCACACGGCTGCGCACACGTGCGTTAAACACCCACACACACACCACACACACACACACACCACACACACACACACACACACACACCCATTTTCCTCTCGGAAACCAGGCTTCCTTTTTCCTTGTAACATCAACATCAGCCACAAATATTGTCTTGATTTGGTGGTGTGGTGTGGTGGTGGGTGGTGGTGGTGGTGATGTTTGTCGCGGGTGGGAATTAGTAGGGGCAGTGGGGGTGGGGTTGGAATTGGTACCTCTTTTTTTTTATCTCCCCCCCTCTGTCCCCCCGTTCCCCATTCGCCCTTTTGCAAACGCTTTGGGCAGCGAACATCAAGGCGGATGAATTTCCGAGACAAGGAAACGTGACTGCCCAGGGACGCCTCTTGCATCATGTTTTACTCGTTTTTTTAGCCCTCACAGGAAGGCTCGCTCCCTCTCTCAGTCGCTCTCCGGTCTCGTCTCTCTCTCTCTCTCTCTCTCTCATCCTCCCTCCTCTCTCTCTCCGCTCTCTCTCTCCCTCTCCCTCCTCTCCCCCTCT
>JADBJO010029139.1:0-5000 GCA_016801955.1 Conus betulinus
CTAATTAGATTTTTATTTATTACCTTGGTTGGTTGGCTTGGTGTTTGTTTTAATTCGCCAGTTTTAGTTTGGGTTCTGAATGTTACAAAAGTTGGTTCCTAGTAACATATGTACAATATGTTGTAAAATAATGTAAAAACAAAAACATACTTAGGCGTAATGCACTTTGAGTCAGTTTGCTAGTGTCACACCCCCTCTTTGTTATTTATTCATTCACCGATTGTTTTTAGTGGTATGGGTACAGCCAGACAGCCACTGAAACTCACAAATACAAACACACACACACACACACACACACACACACACACACACACACACACACACACACACACACACACACACACACACACACACACACACACACACACACACACACACACAGTGTGCGGCCCTGGTGTTTCAAGGCGTAGACGGCCTTAGTCCAGACCATGATCATGGTTTTCACAGTGAGGTGACCGTCTGTCCAGCCCCAAGATGAGAAGGACATTGACAGGTGTCAACACTGGACAGACACGAGGTGAAAGGTGTTTACACTGGACAGACACGGGGTGAAAAGTGTCAACACTGGAAAGACACGGGTGAAAGGTGTCAACACTGGACAGACACAGGATGAAAGGTGTCAACACTGGACAGACACGGGGTGAAAGGTGTCAACACTGGACAGACACGGGCTGAAAGGTGTCAACACTGGACAGACACGGGATGAAAGGTGTCAACACTGGACAGACACGGGATGAAAGGTGTCAACACTGGACAGACACGGGGTGAAAGGTGTCAACACTGGACAGACACGGGGTGAAAGGTGTCAACACTGGACAGACACGGGATGAAAGGTGTCAACACTGGACAGACACGGGTGAACGGTGTCAACACTGGACAGACACAGGATGAAAGGTGTCAACACTGAACAGACACAGGGTGAAAGGTGTCAACACTGGACAGACACAGGGTGAAAGGTGTCAACACTGGACAGACACAGTTTGAAAGGTGTCAACACTGGACAGACACGGGTGAAAGGTGTCAACACTGGACAGACACGGGGGTGAACGGTGTCAACACTGGACAGACACGGTGTAAACGGTGTCAACACTGGACAGACACGGGATGAAAGGTGTCAACACTGGACAGACACGGGGTGAAAAGTGTCAACACTGGACAGACACGGGTGTGAACGGTGTCAACACTGGACAGACACGGGATGAAAGGTGTCAACACTGGACAGACACGGGGTAAAAGGTGTCAACACTGGACAGACACGTGGTGAAAGGCGTCAACACTGGACAGACACGAGGTGTGAAAAGGTGTCAACACTGGACAGACACAAGATGAAAGTTGTCAACACTGGACAGACACAGGATGAAAGGTGTCAACACTGGACAGACACAGGATGAAAGGCGTCAACACTGGACAGACACAGGATGAAAGATGTCAACACTGGACAGACACACAGGATGAAAGGTGTCAACACTGGACTGACACGGGATGAAAGGTGTCAACACTGGACAGACACGGGATGAAAGGTGTCAACACTGGACAGACACGGGGTGAAAGGTGTCAACACTGAACAGTCTGAGTGGTAAGCTCTGCTTTTGAATAACCCAAGCATTGTCAGGGGCTAAGAACTGTGCAGAACAACCTTTACTTGGTTCTCCTAAGAGATGCACACACACACACACACACACACACACACACACACACATATATATAGGTGTGTCAAGGTGTGTCAACACACACACACACACACACACACACACACACACACACCACACACACACACACACACACACACACACACACACACACACACACACACACACACACACACACACACACACACACACACACACACACAGAGTGTGCGGCCCTGGTGTCTATATATATATATATATATATATATATATATATATATATATATATATATATATATATATATATATATATATATATACATATATACATTGTATATGCACGCACACACACACACACACACACACACACACACACACACACACACACACATACACACACATACATGTACGCGTACACAAAAGCATGCAGGCACTTAAACACACATACACAAACGCGCGGATGCGCGTGCGTGGACACACACACACACACACACACACACACACACACACACACACACACACACACATACACACACACACACACACACACACACACACACACACACACACACACACACACACACACACATGTGTGGGACAACCGTTCCTCACAGGAGATCGCCACCCTCTCCCCTATCCCACCCACCACCCCCACCATCCTGCTCAGAAAGGCTGCAAAGCCCAGCGCCGTGGGATGAGCTTCAACAGCTGTGCCGCCAGGTGTGGTCATCACAGCCGGTGAGACAATGCAACACTTCACACGTCCAGTTGACACTACTGAGTACAGTGGCTGGAGAGGTACGGCAATGCCACAAAGGCTGGAGGAGAGAGAAGAGGTTGGTGCACAGACGGGTGGAGGGGTTGGGGGTGGTGGTAGTGGTGGTGATAGTAATGTGGGGGGGGTGGGGGAGGCTGTAGGTGGTGGTAGTGGTGGTGATAGAAATGGTGTGGGGTGGGGGAGGCTGTTGGTGGTGGCAGTGGTGGTGATGGTAGTCCAGGCCTCAGTCCAGAACATCAGCTGCTGGTCAGAATCATGCAGGGAGCATACTCCTATGCATGTGCAGGGTTCTGGGAAGAAAACGGCTCCCGTCAGTGCTGATCCGAAGACAGCTCCCGGCACTGCCTTTCCTCATTTCAGGCCCTTTTCAGGGCCACCCAGTATTCCACAGAGGGGTGGATATCTCGTTACAGAGGTGTTACAGGGGACTTGCTTCAATGGCAGTGCCTCTGCACACACACACACACACACACACACACACACACACACACACACACACACACACACACACACACACACACACACACACACACACACATGCGCGCGCACGCTCACACACACATGTAAATTACACATGCACACACGAACATAACCACGCACACAAACAAACGCTCACTCTCTGTCACTCACGCATACACACATATATATACACACACAGAGAAGTGCATAAGCACACAGACACAGACGCAAACATGAATACGCACACACGAACTCTCTCTCTCTCTCTCTCTCTCTCTCTCTCTCTCTCTCTCTCTCTCTCTCTCTCTCTCACACACACACACACACACACACACACACACACACACACACACACACACACACACACACACACACACGCACACACCACACACACACACACGTAAAGTGTACACGCATACACAGACATGAACACATGCACACACCAACGCTCTCTCTCTCTCTCTCTCTCTCTCTCTCTCTCTCTCTCTCTGTCTCTCAATCACACACACACACACACACACACACACACACACACACACACACACACACACACACACACACACACACACACACACACACACACAGACTGCTGTATCTGCTGCCTACAAAATTTTGGCAATGCAATTTGCACCAGCTGATCAACTATCCTATCAAATTCATTTTCACTCTGAATTCATAGAATCTGTACCAACAATTTTGCCAAATCATTGCTGATTCCAGCTGATGGATGAAGTATGTGATGCCTACATGACTTGTGCTTCTGATCTGAATAAAGGGAACTCAGGCATTGCATTTCTGCATGGATCCAAACCTTCAAGCTCCCTACATGGGGTTAAGTACACTGTATCCCATCTCTTGCAGTGCATACCGACAAGTATCCTGTCAAATTTGGATTAACCTCAAGTAATGAGAAATTACTGAATATACAACACATGTACAGTCACAAAAATTTAACAACACTGGAACTCCGAAGACAGACATGGCAGACAATCAACCTACAATGTACAAGTAGGAACACATGGACTATGTTAGAAAACTGCAATTGTACTAAATCAGCAATGTAAACACAGTGTATACATCAAGAAAATGGCTAACGTCACCAAACCCTGAAGTCAGACATGGCACATGAAGCTGGAGAAACCACATTCTGCTGACCGTATCATGTCCATAAAAAAGAATGAAAAAAGAAAACTGATTTTGAAACAGATCTACTACTAACCAACAGCAGCATTATACAATGCTGAGTATGGTGGAGAGATGGATATAGGTAATGGATGACAATGATAAACTCAATTTTGGGATGGTGGACATGGAAAGTGTGTGAATTGCTTAATACCATTTTTCTTTCCTCTACTACCTGGAGTCACGCCACAGACGCTGAAGAGGTAGGTTTGGGGTGAAGGAAATAGTGGCACTGACCTGATGGTGGTTCTGGTTCTTCAGCGACATCGATTTCAATCTTCACCTCTGACATCACCAGATGATCTGGGAACGCCATGGGGTCACACAGTCTGTAGACACAGTTATACTTTTGTTTACCAACGACACCTTCTTCAGCAGATGTTTTTTGCACACACACACACACACACACACACACACACACACACACACACACACACACACACACACACACACACACACACACACACACACACACACACACACACATACACACACACACACACACACACACACACACACACACACACACACACACACACACACACACACACACACACACACACAACACAAGATCTACTCCTCTCTCTCTCTCAAGCACGCACACACTTGAACTTGGAATTTACTCCTTTCACCCTTTTCTTCTGTTAATCTGCTGTACTAACATTGTCCTGCACCAATGTTCTTCTTGCTGTTGTTGATTGGTTTAGTTGTATTCTAGTAAAAAAAAATCTGGTTGCAATGGACTGATTTTGTCATGTAAGTTTACGTTCGACTTCAATAAAAACTGCCTCAGACTATCAATCGATCATAGAAAAAAAAAGCACATGTATTAATGAGTAATCACTATTTTGCGAATGCACTGATGTGGTCCCTTGATTCTATTTCTTGTCATAGTTCTAACCAACAATGAAATTGACTGATGACTTGTCAGATGTCAGAAGACACTCTTTGCT
>JADBJO010029139.1:10000-12500 GCA_016801955.1 Conus betulinus
TGGCTGGGAGGATTATGCCCTAGAGTCTTCATTTACATACTTCAGTTTTAAATTTGCCAATAAACGCATCCGAAATATCCAAGGCAAACTGTCCGGGGCAGATGTGTTGGCGGGTCAACATGACCGTACACCGTGCAGGACAGGCTCGGGAGGAACGTGAAGGAGTTCAGCTGATTGCCCACGATGTCTTCTCTCTATTGTGTGTGGGTTACATCCCCTGCCAGCCAGCCCGACCACTTGTCCGTTGACACGATAACGTTTGTTTACAAGTTGAAAGTCAATACCGCCGTTGACACTAATGAGCCGTTGTCCTTTCCTCGTGACCGCTAAGCCCAGCCTGATGTCTCAGCTGTATATATTGCCAGCTCTCGCCCAGTGGATTCACAGATCTTCTCACGCGCAGAGGAAGAATGCTGGGAGAAGCTTCTGAAGACAGACGTTCAGGAAGGAAGTTGAAACGTCTCAGAGAAGAAAGCGGCAGACGGCAGTGGCAAGAAGAAACACTGCTGCTGTTGCTGTGGATGCTGCAGCCTCCCACACTCCTCCAGCAACCAGGATGGAGCCCACCTCTCCCTCACCTCCCCCTCTTTCTCCAACGCCTCAAGTGGACTGGGAGCAGCCAACTCTTGAAGAGCTCGATGGCCAGATTCCAGAGGACCGAGAAGAGAGAATGCGGTTCCTGAATGACCCAGCCTTTAAACTGAGGCTGGCCATTGAGTGGAATCTGCCACCGGCGGGAGCACGTGCCCTCTTGCACAGAGTCAGGCTGGTGTGAGCTGGCCTCCAGCTTTTCATTCCCCAGGCCCTTCTCAGGGCCACCCTATGTTTCCACAGTGAGCTGGCTCTGTCTCGTTGCTATTTTTTAATAACTTATTCGCAGAAATGATCTACTCCTCCACACACACACACACACACACACACACACACACACACACACACACACACACACACACACGCGCGCGCGCGCGCGCGCGCGCACATGCACTCACATGCACATAAAAACACACACACACACACTCACACGCGCGCGCGCACACGCGCACACACACACACACACACACACACGCGCGCGCGCGCGCACACACACACACACACATACATGAACGTGTATACAAATGCACGCAGGCACTTAACACACATACATACACTATACAAACACGCGCGCATACATACACACACACACATACACACACACACACACACGTGCACACACACACACACACACACACTCTCTCTCTCTCTCTCTCTCTCTCTCTCTCTCTCTCTCTCTGTGGACTAGTGTGGATGCGCGTTACGTCAGCAACAGATCACCACCCCTCTCCCCTAATCCCCCACTGTCCCCCCCTCCTTCCCCCCCCCCCCCACTGTTCCTCCCCCTCCCCCCCCCATCCCAGTCAAGGAGCCCATCCTGGTCAAGGAGCCTCGCTGATGAAGGCATCATTTTTTTTTTTTTCTGTTTTTCTTCTTTCCGTGCATGTCGTTGTTGGTTGGTTTGGGGCTGGTCAGTTATTTAACCGTTAGATTCTTTGCTGTTCCTTCGCTCCCAGGATCGTTAGTTTCTTAGCGTCATTCTCTGATCATTTATTGTCAAAGAAAATGTAGGTGTGCGTGGTTTCCAGTCTGAATGAACATAACGTAATTCTATGTCGTCTGTAATTGTAGTTAAAAGGTTGATATCCTGATTTTGAACATGAACATTTAAGATGTCTCTTTCTTCGTTTACTTATTTCCATTTATTGATTTGATTTGTATATAATGTTTTGAAGTGTATACACTAGGTACACGAGACGAGAAACAAGGTTTCAAGGCGTAAGAACTCTATCGCTAGTGGAGAACCCAATTTCGAAACACATCACACACACACACACACACACACACACACACACACACACACACACACACACACAGAGAGAGAGAGAGAGAGAGAGAGAGAGCACCCCATACACACCCCATACACTTACACCATACACACACACTTTTTTTTTATTCATTCATTCATTCGTTCGTTCATTCACATAGTCACTCATTTTTTCTTCCTTCATTCCTTCCTTCCTTCCTTCCTTCCTTCCATCCATTCTTGTCAGAGAGGGGATGAGGAAGAAGGAGTGGGTGTCGTGGGGGGGGGGGTAGGGGGTGCTTGCCGTACAAGACGCGGATGGCATGCGTGCGTTTGATTGGTCGACAAAAAGGCACTACCGGAACGTTGGTTGGCTAAAAGTCCGAGCATGCCAGTGTCCTCACTGCCCTGTGTGTGCAGGCTGGAGGACGTAAAGCTCACCATTAGAGCGCTGCCATGCTCTACCCACTGAGCTAACTGGGCTCTAAAACACAAACACCATTGTCAGGGTATTGTTGTTTCAGTTTGTTCCAGACAAAATCTATCTGTTGGCTAAGTGTAATTTAGTGTGATTTTCATTTATTGCTTTGGTTTGTTGGCTCTGTGTTTGTTTTTAATGCACCAGTTTTAGTTTGGTTGTGAATGTTGCAAAAGTTGGTTCTT
>JADBJO010029140.1:0-10000 GCA_016801955.1 Conus betulinus
CTGTGCAGTATGTCCTCTATTGAGTTGTCTATAAAGTGCAATAGTTCCATAAGACTGCTGAAGCTTGACTGCAACAAAAAAAAAAAACCTTGAATTAGGAAAAAATGCCACTGGAATATGAGACCTCCTGGCTCCCCATTGCCCCCCCCCCCCCCCCCCCCCCCCCCCCCCTCCAAAAAAAGTACCCATATTAGATGTCTGCGACAGCCAGATCCATCCTGCAGAGTTGTTCGCTGATAAGCCTTGTTATGTTTTTTTTGTGTGTGTAGGGCACAAAGATTTTTGTGATTGATTTTGAATAATGTTTTTGAGTTTGTGTATACGTGTAATTTGGAGGGTGTAAATCAAGAGCGCTGAGTTAAGCCCAAAGCGCAGCCTAATTTTATTAGCCTCTGTGAAGTTGTTTCAGGTGTTCCCTTCTACATAACGAAGGTTGATGATGTTTTTCCCTTTTCTAATATGAACGAATCTTAAATAAATGTTAGCGAACCGCCCAGAGAAACGTGGGACAAACGAGTCACAAGACAAACAACGCATTTCGACTTCACAGGTCTTCTTCAGGTGAGACACAGACAAATAAAATAATGAAAATTCACCTAGCTTTCATCGCTTCAGATCGCTTCAGAGTTCAGCGCAAGGCCTTCCTTGCGCTGAACTCTGAAGCGATCAAAGCTAAGTGAATTTTCATTATTTTATTTGTCTGTGTCTTACCTGAAGAAGACCTAAGAGGTCGAAACACATTGTGTTTTTGTCTCGTGACTCGTTTGTCCACCTTTCTCTGGGCGGTTCGCTAACATTTATTTAAGATTTGTTTAGATTTCCGCCTGCAGTCGTCTCACTTTGCAACTAGATCTAATATGAATGTTTAAGATAGTACAGTGAATTGCTTTTCTTTTTGTAAAGAAAGGTGTTTAGTTTTCTTTTTCATGACAAGACACAGACTTTTTTTTGTTTGTTCTGTTTTGTTTTAATATGGTGACTTCATATATTTGTTTTGCTTGGTTGGCTGGGCTTCAACCAATGAATGAGAATGTCTGAAAACTGGTTCCTCAAGTTGTCTGCAGAGTGGCATTCCAAAACTGTCAGAATCATGAAGGGGCTTCATCAGACCTCTTGTGGCACAGTCAGGTGAGATCACTTCACGATCTGTCTGTTAGAATGTAGACATGAGGTTGAATGGGAGGCTTCATTGGTCGGCAAGATGAGGTCACCACAGGATCTGTCTCTGCGAATGTTTAGTGATTTGTGGCTAACATCGAAACCTCATTGCTGGGTGTAATGAAGTCCCACAGGATCTGTCTCTTAGAATGTGGAGTGATTTGTGGCTAACAGGGAGACCTCATTGCTGGGTGTAATGAAGTCCCACAGGATCTGTCTCTCAGAATGTGGAGTGATTTGTGGCTAACAAGGAAACCTCATTGCTGGGTGTAATGAAGTCCCACAGGATCTGTCTCTTAGAATGTGGCGTGATTTTGTGGCTAACAGGGAGACCTCATTGCTGGGTGTAATGAAGTCCCACAGGATCTGTCTCTCAGAATGTGGAGTGATTTGTGGCTAACAGGGAGACCTCATTGCTGGGTGTAATGAAGTCCCACAGGATGTGTCTCTTAGAATGTGGCGTGCTTTGTGGCTAACAGGGAGACCTCATTGCTGGCATGATGAGGTCGTCACAGGATCCGTCTCTGAGAATGCCAAGTGATATGAAGTAACAAGGGAAACCTCATACGTCTGCAGGGTGAGGTCCCCACAGGATCTGTCTCTTACAGTGTAGAGTAATATGAGTTTAGAAGGGAGACATTTGTGGGCCATGTGAGGGCACAAAAGGATCTAACTCTTAAGACGGTAAAGTGACAAACCTCATGTATTAGGCAAGGCGAGGGCATTGAGGACAGCTTACGAGGTAGAACAATAAGTTGACAGGGAAAACACATAGCTGGTCAGTATTTCAGTGGTTGTCAGCCATTTTTGTTCATGATTTATTTATTTGTCTTTTTTTTTCTGTTATTGATATTCCAAATTACTTTTTGCTTCTGTTCTGAATTGGTGCCATATGATCACATCGAAGATATTAGGCAACATGTTTTCTATCTGTATAACTGCCGACCCTGTCAAGAATTCACATGTTTTCAAAATCATTCAGCAAGTCTAAAATTCTACAGATGAAAGCCTGAACTAAAAAATTCTGTGTGGAAAAGAAAAAGGATTTAAGGGGTAATGCACTTTGAAAAGGACAATAATAATATTACAGAATCCGGCTGTTACATGCAGGTGGAAGTAAGCTTTCTCAGTTGGACCTACAGTGCTCAGTTAATACAGTCAGAAGAATTGATTCTTTTCTTCTATTTTTGTGTCAGTAAGATGATTGTAGTTAAGCTACCATACTTTTGAGTACTGTAAGACTAGATATTGTCTTCTTTGTTAGTTTTTCTTTTTCAAAATGTGCACCCCTCCCCCACCCCCCAAATGTGCCATCAGCCCTGACAAACAGTGTGTGTGAGGCCAACTGGGCTGTAATATCACTAACAACTGTTCTGATAGTGGTGAAGTAGAGAGGAGCTCTGTGGGGGTGATGGTGCCTCTCTAGAGGCACCGACCTCACTCATTCACAGTGAACACAAACAATACAAACTGACATGGAATCAAAGAAGACGTGTAAACAAAATGAAGAAGGCAAGCACATGGGTGTGTAGTGTGTGCTGCTTATTCAGGCCAGTAATAAGATTCAATTAAGGTAGTGACATTCAGGCTTTGGTGTGTGTGTGTGTGTGCATGTGCGTGTGCATGTGTGTGTGTGTGTGTGTGTGTGTGTGTGTGTGTGTGTGTGTGTGTGTGTGTGTGTGTGTGTGTGTGTGTGTACAACTGCACAAGTGGTGTGCATGTGCACCTGTAATTGTGCATGAGTCTGGGTGTATGCATGTTTGTTTGAGAAACCTCATAGAAGAAGCATGTGTCCCATGTTTGCATTTTGGGATGAGGCTTTTTTTTTGTGTGTGTACCTGGATAATCATAGATGCATACACGTGTACATATCCGCCTTCCTGCCTGCCTGCCTGGTATGTGCATGATCACTTGTAGGCAGATGTATAACCACAATTCTAGTACTGATAGTAAAGGGTGTGTGGGACAGATGTCTGTTAGTAACACCAATGATTGCAACAGGTTGTTCACATCCGCAAACAAGTCTAAAATGTGCCAACAGTCAAATGCAGGTGAATTCTTCACCTGCTGTTAGGGGATAAGGTAATCTTACATGTTGATAACATGGAACCTGGCATGGTTTATTGTGAATTCTGTGAATTTTTATTGTGAATATCAGTGTGAGAAATGTGCATGTGTCTTTGTGAGTTTTATAACACTTCATGTATATATAGCTGCATTGACAATACATGATGAAAATGGAACCTGTATAAAAAGAAACAAGAAATGAGTGTGTTATGGTAAGTGTAACAAAAACATTTAAAAAATGGAACGAATGTGATGATTGTGAACCATTCTGTGATGTTACATGGATTGTAAAAACGAATAACAAACAAAAAAAAATGTTGACTAGTCTCGTAAATACTTCTGATGATTAAACAATATTGTACATCAGCTAATGAATTTTGAAGTAATCCCCTTTCACCACAGTCTGTACATATGTCAGAACATATGCCTGTGCTGATGTGTATATGTGTTACAGAGTATTTGTCAATGTAAAGGTAAACACTGACTCCACACTTACACTGAATTGTTAGTCTGCCATCATCTGTACTGCTAGCAGCTTTATGAATGATCCGTCTCATATTTTTTTCTCCCATCTCAGGATTCTCTTAGGCATTAACAATTGATTCATCATCTCATGCTTGAATGGCAGATTCCTCAAAAAGTGATGCTTCCATGCTGATGGATTGAAATTTTTGTATTTAAAACAAAAGGTTTAAAAATACACTGAATTAGGGGGGGAAAAAGTGGAAAACACAAACACAATAACAGTTCCAGTAGAAATAATGTATACATGAATGACTTCCCTTTCTTTGTGTAGATCTGTAAAAACTACTGAGGACATGATAATTAATGAGCAAACAAAAACCTAGTTTTGGTTCCTCAGCCAGATAGCCAATCCTTAGCTAATGTGTGCGTTATGTGTGTGTGTAAACCACCTTGTGTGTGTGTGTGTGTGTGTGTGTGTGTGTGTGTGTTGTATAGAATGTGGGGTTGAATGGTTGAATGTAAGCGCACACATTACATAAGGTTTAATTTACAATTCGAAGCTTTTCATTTTCTTTTTCAGTGCTTCAAATGATACCTGCTGCATCCTACATTGAACATTGTGAGTTTAAGTAGTGAGAGAAAACAGATGCAGTCATAAAGTCTTGAAGTTTTCAAGGTTTAAGTAGTGACAGTTTTTCTTAAAAGTCCATTGAGTGCTTTAATTTGTCACGTCTTTTGTATCTGTAATCTGGGCAAAGCTCAGTATGTGTTCGTGTAGGTGGGTAAAAGTGTGTGTGTTGGTGAGAGTAAATAAGTTCTTAACTGTGGAAATATGGTTTGAGAAACTGAGAGAAGTTATAAAATGAAATCATTTTTTTTGTTTTGGGGGTCCACGCAAGAGCTGAAATCATTAATGTAGAGGACGGTTGTCGTCATCATGTATGAATGTAGTGATAGGTTTAGATTGCTGATATGAGGGAGAACTTGTGCATTTGTTGTGGAGACTGGGTAACTAACTGACAATAAATATTTTATGGGTAAAATGGAAAATCTGTGCCTGCATGTTTTTTTTTTTTTTTTTTTTTTCGTCTGTCCTTCCATCTTCCTCTCTTGCCAGCCAATTCGCCTGTCTGCATGTATGCATGCACTCACTTGTACCCAGGAAATACACAGCAAAAAACTTGCACAAAAACACTTGCACACTCACACACCTGACACACACAGACACACACACACACACACACACACACACACACACACACACACACACACACACACACACACACACACGTGCGCATTGCATGCACCCATGTATTTGTGACATAAAGCGCAAGCAGATGCACTCATGTAAAGATATATCCATGCACTGACGTATGTACAGATTAATGATAGCCTGCACAATATTTTGGAAGACTGATTCAGAAGCTCACAAATGGAAGAATGATGTGAGATACCAATCTCATGGAAGTTACAGAATTGGAGAATCTCCTGACCAGTTTTTTTTTTTTTTTTTCGGTGTCTCATTGTTCATGGCAATTCGGTGGCATTGCACCCATGCCGCTCATTCCGGATCCCCATCCACAGCCACAGTCTTGCCTGTCCCGCCACAGTCCTGGCACCATAATCCATAGTGAACAGTCAATGCCAAGTTGTTATGAGGCAACCCAGCAGAGGGGGCACAACTGCTGCCGTGTGACATCGGTGGTGTTCAATGGCCCTGTTCTGATCTGGCATATGCAGGACACCACATGTAAAGTTCTCTATTGACGACAATCGCTGCTTAGTCTCTGAGCCAGTGCGGATGAGCTCTCCCTCTGGAGGGTACCACCAAATTACCGCAAATAGATTGGTCTGATGGGAATCGAACCCACGACCTCTCAAACCGGAGTCCGCTACGCTAACAACAGCGTCACAGCAGCTGTTTCCCCGATAACGAATCTTGATATTTATGAATAAATGAGACAGAAATGAGAAGACTAACTCTGAAACAACCTAAGTTCCGATTCAGCTTCGTGCCGAGTGGTACCTGTTTCATTCTTAATGCAATCAAGACAAATGATCTTAAGGGTTAAAGGTCACAAAGGATTATGTACCGCCATTTTTTCCGTAATGCACTACTGACAGGTAAACACTGACGACTCTTCCTACCAATCACAAGGAAGTTTACAGAATTTAGTGTTACACGTAGCCCGACATACGAAAAGAAAAAAAAAAAGAAAGACGTAGTTTACGTAACCTACATTTTCTAATTCAGCTTCTTTCCCCTCTGAATCCACTTCATCTCCAATAGAAACACTAGAGATGTTGTCTGGAAGGATTTGAGGTAAAAAAAAAAAAAAGGAAATCTTTTCTTGTTGTTCAACTACCAGCAGGATCGACATGGAACAAACTTTAGAATGGAACACTTCGCTCAAAATAATTTTGTGGACTTTCAGACAGCCTTCGACAGCTTGCACAGGGACAGCTTGTGGCAACTACTACGGCACTATGGAGTACCAGCAAAGATCACCAATTTGATTCAGAAATCCTATGAGGGGATAGCATGCCAGGTGCTTCACGCAGGACAGACAACACGCCGATTTGAGGTGATGACCGGAGTCCGTCAGGGTTGCCTTCTCTCACCATTCCTGTTCCTTCTGGCCATTGACTGGGTGATGAAGGGGACGACAGATGAAAAGAGGAATGGCATACAGCGGACACTCTGGACCCAGCTCGACGACCTGGACTTCGCGGACGACCTGGCCCTGCTCTCCCATACCAGACAACAGATGCAGGACAAAACATCAGACCTGTCAGTCTTTGCAGCAAAGCTCGGTCTTACCATCCACCCGCAGAAAACCCTAATGCTAAAAATAAATCCGCCTCTTCAATTCAAACGTCAAATCTGTCCTCCTATATGGATCAGAGACCTGGCGAACCACAAAAACCACCATTCAAATGCTGCAAACGTTCGTTAACAGCTGCCTGCAAAAGATCCTCCACATCCACTGGCCAGAGACAATCAGCAACAAAGAGCTGTGGGAAAGAAGCAACCAACTGCCAGTAGAGCAAGACATCCGCAAAAGAAGATGGCGGTGGATAGGACACACGCTCCGAAAGCCCCCGGACAACACCACCAGAAAAGCCCTGACCTGGAATCCCCAAGGCAAAAGGACGAGGAAGACCAAGAAACACCTGGAGGCGGGACCTGGAAGCGGACACCAGGCAGATGGGTTACAGTTGGGGCGAATTAGTAAAGATTGCCCATGACCGTGTCAGTGAAGAGACGTTACATGGGAGAAGCACCCCAGTTAGTGTACTCACAAACACTCGAGCACGCACAGTCTCTCTCTCTCTCTCTCTCTCTCTCTCTCTCTCTCTCTCTCTCTCTCACACACACACACACACACACACACACACACACGCGCGCGCGCGCGCGCGCGCGTACGCGCAGACACACATGCCCACATTGTTGCATTTCCGTAAAATCATGTTTATTCACACACATAGAAGGAAAAACATTTCTACGTAAAGACACCAGGAACTGGACCGTGTCACTTCGTATCTTAGTTTACAAAAAATGCGTTGGTGGATTTAAGCAAATATTGAGCACAGCAGCTGTTTCAAATAATGTGTTCAGCATTTCGACATGAAAAAAAATAATATGATAACCCACACCAGTCTTTAAAGTTCATCCCATCCGCATAAATAGGCATCATTGGGCTGAACTTTGTACCATATCAGAATGAATCACGTTTGAAAGAAAATACGAATCCGCGAACAACAATTGAAAAAAAAAAAAAAAAAAAAAAAAAGCACCACCAACGAATTTCAGCTTCCTTTACTCATATGAAAAGAAGAATGAAATTAATCAGAACTTTCGGGAAGAATTTTTTTAACTTCTCCCCTAATTTTCCCGCCCCTCCCACCCCCTAAAAGTCATTATCTGATGAGAAAGAAAGCCTTTATTTTGTGTCATTTTTTTCTCATTTCTAATGCTTTCGCCTCTCTCCCTCTTCCAGATAAATCACTCTCATTGTCAATGAGATAATCCATTGTGATTCAGTTTTTTCCAATCCTCTGTGTTTTTCAAAAATTGATCATTTCCCTCATAAAAGTCACTTTCATTGTTAATGACTAATCATCAACCCCCCCCCCCCCCCCCCCCCCCCCCCCTCAGTTTTCCGATTCCTGTGTTTTCAGAAACGTCATTTTTTGTCCCCTCTAAGAGAACTTAAATTTCCTTTTCACTGATACTGATAACGTTATCCACCTATTCAGTTTTCTAATCTGTGTATGTACAGAAACGTTAGCTTACACTCTCCCTACACCCCCTGTCGCCTGGCTTCCTTGCGTACACTTGTTTTCCCTGTTCCAGTTTTTTTTTTTTTTTTCGCGGGCATACAGCATTCAATATGTATATATTTTCTCATAGGCTTCTAAGAACTGAACACTTTTGATGTCACAGTAAGAAACCAGTGCGATAACACTTGAAAAAGAATAAGCTTACTTTTCTTTTGACATGATTATCTAATCATTAACATGCAGACGTCTACACCAACTTTCAGCATATCTTCCCGTCCATTTATGTACTTTTTGTTTTGCTTAAAACATTGCATCATCGTGACCCAAACAATTTCAACCTTCACCAGACGAGAAATTTCAAAAAAAAAAAAAAAAAAAAAAGAAAAATTTTTTACCAATTTTAGGATGAATATGAGATACATCTGGTGTGTGAGTCCATAGAATTGATAAGGAACTTGTACAAATCTCTCTGTGTGTGTGTGTGTGTGTGTGTGTGTGTGTGTGTGAGGGGTGGGAAGGGTGAGGGTGGGGTGGGGTGTAGTGTAGGGGGAAGGGACACGTATGCACATCACATGATAGGGAAAATGTACAATATAGGCAAACTGAACGAGAAGAAACGCAAGACTAATTGCTGAAGGCGGATGTCGTTTATTTTTCTATCACAGCGCTTATTTAAATATACAACAGTCTGACTTTTACACCCTCCATTTCTTTCTTCACCCCTACAACAAAATCAACCGGCTAACCAAGACACCACCTCCCTCCTCTGTCCCCCCTTTTCACAGCAATACAAACCATGAAAGTATCAGCATAAACACCTTACTGTCCTGTGTATGTTGGATGTGAACAAGCACCAAAGTGTTTCGGCACCAGCCTCTGGTGGGTTGCCTCACGACAACTTATTACTGATTGTTCCTTGTAAAGTGACGGCGCTGGGGATGCGACAGCTGAGCATGTCTGGGTACACGATCGAGGAGTCAGAAAAGAGTAGTGTTGGGGTAATGGCGCCGAAAGGCCATGGAAAATGAGACAGAAAAAAAGCAGGCAAACAAACAAACAAATAAACAAAAACCCCCAGCAACAACAAACAAACAAACAAACAAACAAACCATGCCGCTGTATTTATTCGTCGCGCTAAGAACTGACCACAGCTTTTGTGAAAAGGCGACAGAAAAACGGTTATCATACGAGGTAATTTCTTTCCAAAAAAAAGAAGTCACATTCTCTACATGATATTGTCTTTTTTTTTTTTTCTCTCTCTCTCTCTCAGCCGATCGGCAACATATTCATTTTAAAAATTAAAACAAAATAACTGATGAAGTTACGTCATGGTAAATCTGCAAGCTTCCTTTTTTTTTTTTTTTTTTTTTTTTTTAAATAATAGAAAGAAACTGAACAGATGATGTGCGGAAAATTGCAAGGGAGGTAATCTGTGCCGGGGCTTGCGTTCTGCGAAAGTGATTCCGCCGTTTTCAGTTGCCACTGATGGGCACACCAAAAGCAATTTTGCAACATCAGTCAGCCCCAGTTCTATCAGAGAGCGAAAATGGTCGAAACCTTGGATGTGAAACGGTGCAGGCAGTCGATACCCTAATCGTTATCCTGATGAGCGCTTAAATAAAATATTTGACTCTTTAGGTCTGTTTATTAGGTAACCTTAAAAGGTAACTTTACCTAATATGGTAAGAGAACGCTCTCTCTCCCCTTTTTTTTTCCCGGAACAGGTGTGTGTACATTTTTGCTATAATCACATTTAGTAGCTCAGACTAGATCCCTTGAGGCTGCAAGCCTACCAAACAATTATTACTCATTAAAATCAAATCATTACTCATTAAAATCAAACAAGCAATTCATCAAATAAAACTAAATTGTCACTTGGGAGAACGCAGATCTCCGACGGGATCGCAAAGCGAGAGAGAGAGAGAGAGAGAGAGAGAGAGAAGCTGCATATCACGCCATCATAGCTTTGTTAAAGGGGAAAAAAAAAATGAAATCACGGCTTCGCTGGTCACACGTGACGTCAGCA
>JADBJO010029140.1:15000-19370 GCA_016801955.1 Conus betulinus
CGGTCTTCATCCACCTTGAAGCTGCTTCGCGCTCTCTTGCATCGACTCACCCTGTGCTCATCATGGCTTGGTGTCTCTTTTCGTTCTGCGCTGTTTGGCCAGCCCTTCCACTTGCTTTTTATCGTGTTCTGTCCTCTTTGTACTGTTCTGTTCTGTCTTGATTTGCTCTGCATTGTCACCCCCTGTCCTGTATTGCCACGTCCTGTCCTGTATTGCCACGTCCTGTCCTGTATTGTAACGCCCTGTCTTGCACGCCCTGTCCTGTATTGCCACGTCCTGTCCTGTGTTGTCACACCTTGTCCTGTGTTGTCATACTTTGTCCTGTATTGTCATCCCCTGTCTTGTATTGTCACGTCCTGTCCTGTATTGTCACGCCCTGTCCTGTATTGTCACGTCCTGTCCTGTATTGTCACGTCACGTCCTGTCCTGTATTGTCACACTTTGTCCTGTATTGTCACGCCCTGTCTTGTATTGTCACGTCCTGTCTTGTATTGTCACGTCCTGTCCTGTGTTGTCATACCTTGTCCTGTGTTGTCACCCCCTGTCCTGTATTGTCACGTCCTGCCCTGTGTTGTCACCCCCCTGTCCTGTATTGTCACGTCCTGTCCTGTATTGTCACACCTTGTCCTGTATTGTCACGTCCTGTCCTGTGTTGTCGCCCTTACTTGTATTGTCACGTCCTATCTTGTATTGTCACGCCCTCTGCCGTACTGTCGGCCTCTGTCCTGTACTGTCACGTCCTGTCCTGCACTGTCCTGAATTCTCTCGTCCTGCACAGATGTCTATTGAACTACCTGTTTTTGTGTCGTATCTGATCCTGCCATCTGCTCATATGTTTGTTTTTTTTTTTTCACTTTCGATCCGTTGTTGCATCGTGTGTCGCGACTCACCCTGTTCTAGCCTATTATGTGCTATGCTTTGTCTTCTCCTGTCTTTTTCGTTTTGTTGCTCGGGTTAGCACGCGCACTCGCGCGCGCGCGCGCGCGCGCGCATACGCACACATACATCCTTTCCATAACTTATATCTTCTGTTTCCTTTCTGTTCTTCCTGTCCTCCACTCTCTCTCTCCTCCCCTTGCTTGTTGTTGTCGTTGTTGTTATATATATATATATATATATATATATATATATATATATATATATATATATATATATATATATATATATATACTACTGCACTGGGCACTGCAATGGGCACACTTATGTCACCTACAGTGGCTTGCCTCTTCATGGGCTGGCTGGAGGCACAGCTACTGGACAACAGCCCCTTTCCTATCAGCCGAGAACTGTGGAAACGGTTTATAGACGACATCTTTCTTCTGTGGTCTCGATCAAAAGAAGAACTTCACCAGTTCCTTGAGTTTTTGAACCAGTTCCACCCTACCATCAAGTTCACTATGACTATTCTAAAGAATCACTGCCATTGTTGGACATCTTCATCCATCTGAGCGAGGTTACCTGTACGCAGACCTGTATTCCAAACCTACAGATGCTCGTACATACTTGGCCCATTCATCCTGCCACCCTTACCATACCATCAAAACCATTCCTTATGCCCAGTCCTGCGCCTCCGCCGCCTCTGTTCTGACATGCCAACCTTCCAGTCTCGTTGCCAGGATATGGAAACGTGATTTCCTCCCAGCGAGTATACAGCCCTGCGACCATCCAGGAGGCAAAAACCAAAAGCCAGCCATGTTCCCCGACGCGAGACTCTCAGCTATAAGATGGAAGACAGGCAACACAACCGAGTTCCATTCGTAGTCACTCACAACCCCTCTAATCCCCCGTTCCGTTCTTGGTTTGCAGAACTCCAACCTCTTCTCCACACGAGCCAGAAAATGCGGAAGGCTATGCCTTTCCCACCCATACCAGCCGAAAGAAAATCGCGGTCTTTAAGAAATCTGCTCATGCCATCAGCTCTCCCGATTCCAGATGACATCTATGCTAGATGCTTCAAATGTACAGCTCAACACTGTGTGGTTTGTGAAAACCATCTAGTTGAGAGCAGAGTATTCAGTAATATACAGACAGGAGAGACATTTACCATCCGTCATCGACTGTCCTGTGACAGCAGCAATATCGTCTACATGCTGTACTGCACCAACTGTCAGAGCACACGGTACATGGGTGAAACTATGCTGACACTGAAAGATCGCTTCTATCTGCACAGGTCTAACATCAAGTTGAACAAAGGTGCATGTGTTCATGTCAACAATCATTTCAACTTACCTGAACACTCTCTGAAGAACATGAGATGCATTGTGGTGGAAAAGGTCCACAGCCTGAACAAAACCGCAAGACAGAGAAGAGAAGATTTCTGGAAGAACAAACTAAAGACAGTTTATCCTTTGGGACTCAACGGCCTTGACTCCGATGGACACTGATTTGCAGAGTGCAGATGGGGGAGTCTTGATTAACTTATGGGAGGGGTGGTGCATGATGTGGTTAGGTGAAATTCTTTTTTGTGATCTGCACGTGTGTGTATATGTGTAAATACTGTTATAGAATTGTCCCTGTGGCAGAGGGACTTGGTTCTCTGGCGGACTCGGTGGCAGAGAGACACGTGCATATGCGCGCGCGCGCGCGCACGCGTGCGTGTGTGTGTGTGTGTGTAAGTGCGTGTGTGTGTGCGTCTCTTTTTTTCTTTCTCAATCTCTCAACTTTATCTCTTAATCTCATTTTTTTTTTTTTTTTTTTTAAATGCAGAAAAACACTGACGTCATAGCTATGACAACTTTGTTCAATGCGTCAATACTTATGACGTTCTTACCTTGTCAATAAACAAGTCCTAGAAGAAGGCCGCATGGCCGAAATTTGGCAAGATATTATGACATTAGTGTGTTGTGTTTCCTTTTTAATATATATATATATATATATATATATATATGCCAACTTTTTTAAAATTTAATTTTACTTATTTATTTATCTAATCAGTATATACCTTTTCTTACAACTTCATAACTAGTATTACAAATGTCATATTTACTACTTTCATTAATGCAATCATTATTCTTTAAAATATTTCTAACATTTCAGGTTACCACTTTTCTAGCCTCCTATAGCATCACTACAATTACTGTAGAGTTACAACCACAATTATTAACAAAACTATTACTGTAATTATTAATATACCTATTGGATTCCATCCTTCCCATTACTTATATCTTCTGTTTCCTTTCTGTTCTTCCTGTCCTCCCCTCTCTCTCCTCCCCGTGGTTGTTGTTGTTGTCGTTGTTTTTGTTTTGTTTGTTTTTCCTCCTTACTATCAGAATTAATACCTTTAGTACTATAAATATTACACATTGTTATTTTTTTTTTTTTTTTTTTATTTTTTATTCATTATTTATATTCTATTACCATTATTTTTCAAGTTTTTTATCCATGCATTTATTATCGTTGTTTATTATTATTAGATTTTTTTTAATGTCTCATTTATTTATTTATTTGATTATTATAAAAATGTATTTTCTAAATATAATTCTGTATCGTGCTTTTATTACCTTAACCTTCACTATCGTTGTTAGTAGTACCATTCAGTAATAATATTGCTAGTATTGATACTACCACCACTAGTATTGACATCACCATCGCCTTCGCCTCTGAGACTGTTGCCACGGCAACCCTGCTGTTTAAGAATCCTCTAACCCACTCTCCTTTCTCCCATACCCATACTTATTGACACCAAGATTGGTAGTAATCTTGTCTTTTTTTTAAAAAAAAAAAAATATTTGACCATTATTAGTATTCCTATCAGTAATATTATTATCATCATTACGACTTTGACTCACACATTATTTCCCTTCCGACAGCCTCGTTCTCATTCAACGCCTTCTTCCTTGCGCTGAACTCTGAAGCGATCAAAGCTAAGTGCATTCATTACTTAATTGCATAATACACACATATAGTAAAGAACACGCATAGAAGGATAATCAAAACCAAATATACAAACAAAAATCGAACACACACACACACACACACACACACACGACTAGCTAAAAAAAAAAAATCCCTTGCCTTTTTACTTCTCTTCTCCCCCCCCCCCCCCCCCCCCCCCCCCACACGAATCAATGATTATGCATTGGGAACGTCCGTTGTATCATCATCTTAAAATTATCCTCACTTTATCTGGTTTTGCTGTGCCTTATCTGCCTTGTCTTGTTCTCCCCGTCCTTCCTAAGGCCTCTGGTCCATCATCTGCTGGCCGCTATCCTCCCGCCCCTCCCCCTCCCCCTCCCTCGTTCCCCTCCCCGCCCGTCCTTCTGCCTACCACCCTCCACCACCCTACTCCCATGCAAGCCTGAAGCTCCCGCTCTGCCCTGTTTTGCCCACTCTTGCCCCCCTGCTCCTTCTCTCGATGCTGTGTCCACTCA
>JADBJO010029141.1:0-7500 GCA_016801955.1 Conus betulinus
CACTTCAGGAAATGTTTTAATGACTTTCTATAACACCCACACACACACACACACACACACACACCACACACACACACACACACAAACACACACACACACACGTACGCACGCACTCGCACGTTTGGATGGAAATGTCTTGGAAAAGTTCTGTTCTCCCCCATCTTATCGGCGCGATGGCGGGTGGGACAAGTGGAGAGAGCGACAGAGACTGAATAATTCATGCACACAATCAGAGAGGAGACTGATGATGGCACTGGCATTGGGCTGGCTTCCTCTTCAGCCCATCCTCACCCTCCTTCCCCACCCCCCCCCCCCCGCCCCCCTCTTTCAATCTCCTCACCCCCATCCCCTTTATCTTCGCCCTACACACCCCCCCCCCCCCTTTTCATCCCTCTCCCTTTATTTTCTCTCCTGCTTTCCACCACGATCAAATCTCTACCCTGCTTTCACTTCTTGGGAAGGCCGACCCATACCACCACAACAATTTAACAGCTTGCTGTTTTTCTTGGGCAATGGAGGAAGCTTTCAATTCTGCAAGAAACGACTTGACATTCCCCATACTCCGAACGTCCAACACAGTACCGAAATCAGGCTTGTATACATTTTTAAAACATATCTAAAGCTCTGCTGGAAAACGTAGACAAACGAATCGCAAGACAAAACACGACGCGTTTCGACCTCTTAGTCTTCTTCAGGCAGCATACACAACACTCAGGACAACGAAAATGACGAAAGAGCAATCACTTATCTTCATTCAAGTCCGCACAAAATGGGCGTTGAACGAAAACAAAGCTGTCGGGAAGGAGACAGTGTGTGAGTCGAGGTTGTAATGATGACAATAAAAAATGTTAAAATTTGTTTAGATTTCCGCCTGCAGTCGCCTCAGGTTGCAGCTAAATCAGGCTGGTGTAATCAGTTTTTGGATGCAACAATCCCACGTAACAGAGTTTCTGATTCTGCAGAGGTAGCAGCATGCTATAAGCTTTTTTGAATACCTGTATTCATCTATATAAACACGTAATAACCAGGAATTGATACATCTGACGCAATTGACGATATTCGGAAAGATGCAAGGGAGGTAATGTGTATTAAAGCCCAGGTTCTGAGAGCATGATCCCGCTTTTTTTCATGGGACAGGTGTTGCTGGTGGGCACGGGCAAAGCCATTTTGCCTTCATCAATCAGCTAAAAATTTCAATCAGAGAGAGAGAATGCCAAAAACATGGCGGTGGAGCCGTTAGTCCAAGTCATATTAAGTGAAACATAGAAGGCAACGCAGGAAAAAAAGGTTATAGTTTGCATATTTGATACGCTGATAGTACCATTATTGAAAATGAAATTCTGAAAGTTAAAAAAAAATCCAGTGTCAGAAAAAGGGTTAAATATTGTGTCAAATATACCCCCGTTTCTGATCATCGCGGCAAAAAATGCTAATAGGGGTTGGTTTGCTAGGAAGCAAGATACTAAGCCTTGGCCAAAAAAAAACTGTGTCCATTGTTTAAAAAATAGCCTTAAATTGGAAATGTTGTAAGCAATAAACATACATATTCAGACTAAATATGCCAAAAAAATCGATTAAATAATCCCGATAGGATGCTGATACCGCGTTAACTAAGCAATAAGTTAAGTTTGTCTGGATCAAGAAGTATCACGATCAGAAGACATTAAAGTTTTATTATTACATTTTGTCCATATTTTAATACAACATCACGCTTTGTCTGTTCACAAGCTTGAAAAATGGACGAAATCTGCGTGTTCTGCAAGGAAAGATTGACCGAGGTCAACAGACCCACCTGTACATTTCAAAAGGACTCCAGACTATTATTGAAACAAGTTTATTGCACGGGGATGGGCTGCATGGTCAACTTACAGACTTCACCAGTTGTTGTACATACAGAGTGTCGTAAGAATTACACCCGTCGTGGATCACAACCAAAACCTGCCAGCGCAGATCTGCCGACGAAAGAAACAGCCAGTCTGCGTTCAGTCGTGCTAGAGTTTGATTTCAAGGCTAACTGCTTTTTTGCGGTGAAGAAGCCAGTACAAGAGTGGAAAAAAACAAAGGAGCTAAATTTCGGAGAGATTTATGAAAATTAGAACCACTGAAATGAAAGAAAAGGTAACTGCCAGGGCTCTAGAGAGAAAAGACAAATGGGGTTAAATTGTTTCGGCACGAACAAGGAGTGTTGTTGACTTTGTCGCAGATGAAGCGAAGTACCACAAAGAATGCTGTGCCAGATTTTTTTTTCAGACGAAATCTCTGACAAAAAATCAAGCTCGTCCTGCGGATGCAGAAAAAAGTAAGGGCTTTTGAAAAGCTTTGTGCATTTCTCTATGACAATGATGAGTGTGAACATTCTCTTGCCGACCTTGAGGAATACATGAATGATAAGGGAAAAAAAGAAACATACAGCAGGAAGCATCTAAAAGACAAGCTCAAAGCGACCTTTGGGGACAATATCACCATAACTGTGCTACCAGGTGAAAATGAAGTGGTGAGTTTCAAAGACACTGCACAAAAGATTCTTCACAAGACCTGGTACACCGACAGGGCGTCTGACGAAAAGACTGAACGAAAACGAATTGTTGAGACAGCAGCAGCAATCATTCGAGAGGATATCAGGTCTTGCATCTTTGATTGTGATGCATATCCAGCTGCGACTGAAGTGCAAAAAAACAGCTGGGGCAATGATCACAAAGACACTGGCTTGTTTTGTTGATGGCGTCACGCAACCTCGAAAAAGAAGAAGCAAAAAACACAGACCGAACGTCTACAACTATCAACATACTATTGTAGCAGCATGCCGTCCAAGATCCTTTGTTTCTCCTGTTCTTTTAAGTGTTGCCGTGTTCATTCATCGAAAATATGGCCATAAAGATCTCATCAATCTGCTGCACAATCTGGGGGCTGCTGAGAGTTATGCTGAAGCTGTCAGGTACGAAAGTTCCCTTCTTATTCACTCACCGTCGTCTGATAGTATTGCAGTTGACGGGTTTATGCTGTTTACATTTGACAATGCTGATTCCAACACAAACACCCTTGATGGACATGACACTTTTCGTGCAATGGGAGGTATCGTGTGCATCACTCCAGCAAAGAATAGTGAAGGGAATAAACCAGTACCAAGATGCAAAGATCATGTTTCTTGTGCAGACATCGTTGGAACATTTGGAAATGTACCTGTCAAAGCATGCAAAAAGCCAGAGACGCCAGGACTGCAAGGAATCGTGATCAAAAGCCTGTCTCTGTCTCCAGAAGAAGCGCAGCGATCATTGAATATGGCCATGAAGTTGGAGTCTTTTTGACGACAGGATGTATCCTTGAAATACTACCCCGACCATCACGGGCTGGTTTCATGGGAAAAAGCCATGCAAAGTTCAGAAACGTTTGAAGTCAGTTCAGTTGATGCACTTCCATTCATTAACCTTGACCCATCAAATCCCAGTACCATTCACACAGCTCTGATGTTTGCTGTCACTGAGTGCAAGCAGAACAACAAAGCAAATTGCATTGTGACATTTGATCAACCGTTGTATCAGAAAGCTTCAGAAATTGTGGCTGCGTCACCAGCAGACCTGGGTAGTGTGGGTGTCAGGCTTGGTGGTTTCCATTTGTTGATGTCCTTGATGGGTGCAGTTGGCAGCATTATGGCAGGAAGTGGGTTGGGGGAACTCTGGAACACTGTGTACACCCATCATCTGTTACGCACATGATCTCTGGCCATGCCTACTCTAGAGCACTCAGAGCACACTTTCTGACCCAAGAGGCTTTGACAAGTGTACTGTTGATGAAATGAAATGTATTTTGACGAGAGCTGGATAGAAAGTCTTCGCCAGATGTACTCAAGGCTTTTGAGAGATTCAAATCAAAAAGAGGTTTTTTTCCTCAGAAGACATTACGCGGGTGTGTGACAGCTTGCAACAAATATGTGAACAGATGAAAGGTACCAACCGGACAGCTAAGCTGTGGATACAATATTTTGAGCTTGTACACATCATGAGACTGTCCGTGCAGAGAGAACTGGGAACTGGCATCTACATGTGTACACAGTGAAACAGATGCCTCCCTACCTGCATGCTGCAGGACACCTTGCCTACGCCAGTTCAGCCCACCTCTACGTGCAGCAGATGGAAGAACTTCCCTCTCATGTCCAGTGTCAGTTTTGTGGAGTCAGGCTACTTCACAATCCGCCGCACTGAAAAAGTCTGGAGTAGGGTATGGTCTGACATGACCATTGAGCAAGTCTTGATGAGAGCCATGAACACTTCTGGAGGACTCACTAGTGGATGAGGAATCTCTGACAGCACACATGTTCGTGGGTCTTCGATCTTCCAGACAAGTGAAAGACAATCATGATGTGGACACTTTCATCCAGTGGTTCTCATGTCACGTGCCCTTTGAAGACAGGCCTCCCTGCATGCTGGTCAGCTTATCAACTGGTGTGATTGCTGATGATTCTGTCAACTGTGACAATGCTTTCTATGTCGGGAGTGGCTCACAGAAGAACATGACTGGCAAAACCCTTGCGGAGGTGAAGCTGCAGCGAAAAACCTCTTGCGTCTATGACCAGTTCAGTGAAGATCAGGAGAAAAGAAGTGGTCGTTCAGCCACAGCAGAGGCTAAATCGTATTCTTTCCATTGTGAACTCGGCTACTGATTTAGCTGCATACATGAACTTGCCCCTCGACCACCCTCACTGTTTGATGACATCTCCATGCAACGATCTTCAAAAGCTGCACTGGCATCCCTTTCGCTGTCTCTTCTTCCACCTGGGTCTAATGACTTGCCTCAAGATCTGGTCTATGTCATCGATGGAGGTCATCTACTGCACAGCGTTTTGTGGCCATGTCCAGCTACTTACGAGGAGATTTGTGAGACGTACGTGAGACACATAGCCACTTACTATGGAAAGAATGCCACAGTGGTTTTGGATGGTTATGCTGGATCACCATCTACAAAAGTCTGAGGAACAGAAACGAAGAGCAGCCAAGCATACATCTGCTAACATTGACGTAGCCTGCCACATCAAAGCCACAGTGAGTCAGGCTGATTTCTTAGGAAACCAGCACAACAAACAAGGTCTGCAAGCAATTCTTTGTGGAAGTCTTCGAGATGCTGACGTCAATGTGAAGCGAGCAGGGAATGATGCGGACACTGATGGTGTCCACTGCCCTTCGTTATGCCAAAGAGGGTCATCAAGTGGCTGTCACAGGAACACACACTGACCTTCTTGTGATCCTGGTGGCCAGAATGCCTTCTGATTGCCAGATATACCAGATCCATCCTGGACACAGAAAGATCCAGCAAAAAGTGTTTGATATCTCTGCTATCCGGAAAGCTCTTGGACATTTGAAGGATGCTTGTTGTTTCTTCATGCTGTGACACGACTTCGGCACCATACCAACAAGGAAAGCGGAAAGGGCACAAAGTGCCAAAATCTGATGACAAGCTTGTTCAAACTGTGGGCTGTTTTCAACATCGCAGATGCAGATGACATCGCAAAAGCTGATGAAGAATTTTTGCTGCATGTATAACGATGCTTCCACTTTCAACAGCCTGGACAGTTTCAGACTGGAATCGTTCAAGAACAAGAATACCAAAAAGGTTGCAAGTGGGGTTTTTTTTCAAATGGCAAGCTTACCACCTACCAGTGCTGCTGCTCGTCAGCATTCCTTCAGAACATACTGCCAGGTACAGCAGTGGTTAGAAAATGACATTGATGCAACCAAATGGGGGTGGCTTTCATCTCATGGTTCACTTCGACCTGTGCCCACAGAGTTGCCGTCGGCGCCTGATAAACTGTTACACATCGTCTCCTGTGGCTGCAAGGCTGGCTGTACTGGCAGTTGTGGCTGTCGACGACCAGGTATGCCTTGCTCCTCCATCTGCAGTTGCATGGGACTGACCTGCGCCAGCACCTTCGACCTCACCGAGTTCTTGGAAGACTAATGGCAAGAATGGCAGATTCTTGCGAGACAGTGAAGTTGGAGAGCAATGGCAATAGAGACACGAAAACAAAGGTTCGATTTTCAATAATTGTTTTTTTTCTGCATTTTGCATACATGTGCTCCTGTCAAAATACTATCATTAGAGAGATAAATGTGTATTCTTCAATTGCTTCATTTTATTTGAGCTCTTATTTAGTTACCTTTTGAATGGCTTAGGATATTCTATTTCAAGACCTTAGAATCACGCCTTATTTTATATGCTCAAAAAGAAAGGAAAAAATAACTATGTTGCTGATATGGGATTTTTTGGGGGGACTTTTCACACAACATCGTACGACTCATCACCGTATGTGTACCAAAGACGAAAACTATAACCTTTTTTTTCATTCTTCATGCCTACTATCCCTGGACTATGTGTGGGCCTGTATTGCTGACAATCGCTGTCCCGGTTGTCTTCCAGGCATGCACTTCAAATCAGATAGATGATTCTCTAGATCCACGTGCTTGACCCCTAAACAGAGAGAAATAACTCTATTTGCGATGGAGAGACAAGCGTTCTCGTTCCCTGACAACCCCCCCCCCAACCCCGCTCCCCCGGACAAGACTATTGTTCACAAAAAAAAAAAAACGAGGTACAAGCCTGTTTCTCTGTGCATGTTTGTGATCTGGGGCTTACTCCCATAAATCGTGTCAGCGCAGATCAATTCACTCTTTCTATGAGCTATCGGGCAGTCGACAATCCCCAAACTTCAGATCCATGTAAGAGAGAGAGAGAGAGAGAGAGAGAGAGAGAGAGAGAGAGATGTGAGAGAGGTTGAGGGTGAACAGGAACCAGGGAGACAGAGACAACAGTGGAAGGCATCACATCTATGGAAATCAGGCCCAGTTTCACAGAGTTATGGAGAGCTAAGAAAGGAAAATAGGAAGGAAACGCTAAAAAAAAAAGGGGGGGGGGGGTTGACAATGAAAGATACAAGAGGAAAACAAATCAATCTAGCAAACAATCAATTAATTAATGCAAATAACATCAGCAACACTACTGCAACACCAGCAACCACCACCACCACCACCACCACCACCACCACTACTACTACTACTACTACTACTATTACTACTACTACTACTACTACTACTACTACTACTACTACTACTACCACTGCTGCTGCTGCTGCTACTGATGATGATGATGATGAAGACAAAAAAATAGATAAATAACAAATAAATAAATGAAAGGAGTAAGGAGCACATGCCTTTTTAACCTCTAGCTCTCGTTTCCAGATAAGTGAATTCTATCAGTACCATCTGCTGCTTCACCTAAATCTCCATTCCCCCCCCCCCCCCCCCCCCCCCCCCATCTTCTCTATACCTCTATCATCTGTGCCAGAGTTCCAGAACGAGTTTGTAACGGTCTGGTAATTCACCGTGAACTCACATCGACTCCCAGTGGTGCCTTAACAGAGGCCGTCCGACACACAAGTGTGCTGTCTCTCTTGTACAGCCGAAGAAAGAAAAGAAGGAAAAAAGACAGAAAGGAAAGATAGATGAAAAAAGA
>JADBJO010029141.1:12500-19370 GCA_016801955.1 Conus betulinus
GCTTTCCCTCACCCTCCACCTCTCTCCAAAGGATGTCGGCAGTCAGTTCTCTCAGCAGCAGCCAATCAATGCGTGATGCTCGGTCTCCTGTCAGCTGTGAGTTGACTTGACCCTAGAGGTACATGTCAGGCAGAGTGCTGTCCCCTGATCTAATTTTAACTCTCTCTGCAGCACTAGAATCAGCGCGGACATTTGGACACCTCGTCTTCTTCGTCGTTGTCTCTTTCTTTTCATTTTTTCTTGTTTGTCATCGTCGTCTTTTTTTTTTTTTTTTTTTTTTTTTTTGTTCTTCGGCTAAACATCATGAGTACTCCTTTTTGTTTGAATGTACGATCGTCATAAAATGTTACTACGAAGGTGGTCACATTTTGTCATCATAGCCGGTGTCAAAACATTACCAATTCTCTAAGTAACTCACTCCCCTCCCTCCCTCCATCCTCTCTCTCTCTCTCTCTCTCTCTCTCTCTCTCTCTCTCTCTTTCTAAGTTTTTCTCTCTCTCTCTCTTTCTCTTCTCTCTCTCTCTGATCAGATTTAGTGTTGTATATTCCTTTTATTATTCTCATTATTACTATAATAATAATATTATTATTATTATTATTTATATAGCGCCTATCCTCGGCTAGAGACCAAGCTGTAAGCGCTTTACAAACCCACACTCGTTTATCACCCCCTCACTCCCTCTCCCTCTTTTTCCAAATCACATTTCAGTATATCAGCTCCAAAAATAAGAAAGACCCGAAAATTAAAGAAGTAAACACAGCAGCATCATGCACCGATCCATCCCTCCTTATCATCGATCTTTTCCTAATCTCCGTCTGTCTTTGCTCATCTAGCTCCAGATCTAATTCTCCAAATCACTGATGTTCTCCCCCCCCCCCCCAAAAAAAAACAACAACAAAAAACATAGCAATGATAATAATAATAATATTATTATTATTTATGATGGCGCTTAATCTTACATCATAAGCCCTAAGCGCTTACAAATGCATAAAAGTTGAAAGAAAACATAAATGGAAACAATAAGAAGATGAACTTTGCAATAAGTACCATATTGTTGACACCCACCCACGCGCGCGCGCACACACACACACCACACACACACACACACACACACACACACACACACACGATCCCACACACTCTGTCACACACAACGGACAGAACAGCATGCGCGTGCGCGCGCGCGAGCACACACACACACACACACACACACACATGCACACACTGGCCAAATCGACAGCTCAGCCTCTTGCAACTGCGCGATATCCACACAGTCCTTTACTTACTTCGAAAAATCAGACTCTTGAACGCCGCCCATCTCTGATCTTCATCCCATTCAGCCACTCTTGAACGCCGCCCATCTCTGATCTTCATCCCATTCAGCCACTCCTGAACGCCGCCCATCTCTGATCTTCATCCCGTTCAGCCACTCTTGAACGCCGCCCATCTCTGATCTGCATCCCATTCAGCCACTCCTGAACGCCGCCCATCTCTGATCTTCATCCCATTCAGCCACTCCTGAACGCCGCCCATCTCTGATCTGCATCCCATTCAGCCACTCCTGAACGCCGCCCATCTCTGATCTTCATCCATTCAGCCACTCCTGAACGCCGCCCATCTCTGATCTGCATCCCATTCAGCCACTCTTGAACGCCGCCCATCTCTGATCTTCATCCCATTCAGCCACTCTTGAACGCGCCCATCTCTGATCTGCATCCCATTCAGCCACTCTTGAACGCCGCCCATCTCTGATCTTCATCCCATTCAGCCACTCTTGAACGCCGCCCATCTCTGATCTGCATCCCATTCAGCCACTCTTGAACGCCGCCCATCTCTGATCTTCATCCCATTCAGCCACTCTTGAACGCCGCCCATCTCTGATCTTCATCCCATTCAGCCACTCTTGAACGCCGCCCATCTCTGATCTTCATCCCGTTCAGCCACTCTTCCATTCGTCAGTCATGGACTTCTCTCACTCTACCCCATCCCCTTCCCCCCTACCCATTACACCCACCCGTCACCCCTGCTCCTTAAAAGTCATCCCACCCTTACGATCAGTCTCCTCTTTTTTTGTTTCCGCTTCCATTCCATTCTGGCGAGGAGTCAATCGGTCCTTGGAGAGTGGCTTCCCTTGAGCAGCCAAGCTGGCTGTAACCAAAGGGAACATTGTCGGGCAAGATGGCGGGACCTCCAAAGAAGTGTTTTACACTGTTATGCTTCTTCAAGGGGTTGTGGGACTCCCAAGACATTCTTTACATTTTTTTGCTTCAAAACACCAGATGTCCACAGTTATGGGGAGATACTTTCTGTTTCAAAAGAGACAAAGGACAAGGTGCTCTTCCCAATGGCAGCCAAATCTATCCAACATCCCGAATCACAATGTTTCTCTTCTGTCATCCACATTCGGGCATTATTCATTAATGCAAGGTTCACACTATGCCATATCGTGGCCCGACTCGGGTTTATCTCGCTCGACCCAGAAAGATGATGGTCTTGATCCGCTTCCATGTAGTCCTGCACAGGAAGTGTCTCCCGACTACTAAAACCAGTGTGGACTGACGCCGCTTGCAGCTGGGACTCCCCCCCCCCCCCCCCCCCCAATCCTCCCCCGCTTCCCCCCCCCCACCCCCCCTCCGGGGATATAGAAGAATGACGATTAACGCAATATGTCCCCGCCTGTTTCATACCCTAGCAGGAAGTCTCGATAAACGCGTTCACAGTTTGAATCGGTCAGAACCAGTCCTAACTTGTTTCATCGGGTCGGCTTTTTTTTTTTTTCCCCCGCCACAATTCGTTTTAAAGTCATGACGGGTCCTGATTGGTCCGCACAAAGTCTACCGCTTGGCGCCCTTGGTCACAGATCGTCTGCACTGGTTTGGGTCTTCCAAAACAACATCAGGCCTCCTTATCTATGAAACTAATGCAGACGAATGCTAACTTTTTCAGCCGATTAGTTAATAATACATAGGAATAGATAGGACTACACAGGTGTAGATAGGAGTAACACGATTAATCGAGACTGTGACCTAAAAAAAAAAATAGTCTGAGTGGTCGTGAAAAAATTTTGAACAGTCCAAAGGCCTCTAAGTCGGGCTCGATTGGTGCCAGAGTAGCTGCAGAACTGATGGAGATTAAAAAAAGGGGTTACCGGACCGCAACAGACATGTTTATATCCGACTTGTTAAAACCAACAGAACTCCGACCTACATTTGAGTCCTGCGAAGACTAGGACTAGTGTGAACCTTGCATAACGCTAAGTATATTTCCAAATCGTTACCTGCCACTTGAAATGTTTGGTTATGTGTCTTATCACAGTGGCCAAAGAGGCTATGTTTCGCTCTCTCTCTCTCTCTCTCTCTCTCTCTCTCCCTCTCTCTCTCTCTCTCTCTCTCTCTCTCTCATCTCAGTGAACTACGGCAGGAATATATTCCATTTAAATACTGTGCAAATCGATGTCATTGTCGTGTGACTCTTTTGATGACGAATAAAAACCAAGGGCATTAAGAGATGAGCTGTTGTGTTTAGTTAACAAATGTACTGAAACGCCGATGTTATGGAACATTGCTATCCTAATGTGAGGTTAATATTTGAATCAGTATATTACACATTATACACCTGTGTGGTAAAGTGTACTTCATGTATTTGTGTGTACTACTTTGCTGTTATTATGTTTAATAATGCTATGTTTTTGGATGTGATCTCCCTTCAGAAGGGGCTGTGGCCTATCTGAATAAATTTCATTTCATTCTCTCTCTTCTCTCTCTCTCTCGCTCTCTCTCTCTCTCTCTCTCAAATAACCATAACAACAACAACAATAATATTATAACAACAATAATAATAATAATGATGATGATGATGATAATAATAATAATAGTAATAATAATAATAATAATAATGATGATGATGATGATGATGATGATGATGATTCATAATGAATAGCAACAACCGCAACAAACAACAACAATAATAATAATGATAAAAATAATAATATAAAAATAGTTATAAAGATAGTAATGATTATAATAATAATAATGGTAGTAAGAATGATAATAATTATAATAATGATAACAATGATAATGATGATTACGACATAGACAATGATGATGATTTAAAATTGTGTAACAAACACAAAAGACACACGAAACCACACATTAAGTAAACGCACCACGTTCAAAAATGTACAATGTACTGTGTACAGTAGGTTCTGTCAATTAACATAGTTTGTAAGCTCGGAAGCTATCCTTTTAGGCTGTCGTTTTTCAGGGACAAATCCAAGACTGTTAATGTCTGAACGCTTATCAATATTGTCAGTCAAGATGACTTGGGGTTATCGTCTCAAATATATCAAAATGACTAGGCATTTTAAAATGTCATGGAAAAGAGGAGGGAGGATGAGGAGGGTGAAGGAGGAGTAGAGTGAACGACTCGACAACAACAAGAAAGACGAGCAAGAGAAGAAAAAAGATCAAATGAAAAGAAGAAGGGAAAACAAATAGAAACTGAAAAAATAAAAAGCAGAAAAAATAACATTGGATACTCATGTCCGCCTGTCAGAAAACCACTAACGGGCAATTCCAAACCATTATCTGCATACAGAAATTCATAAATAAGCAAAACGGTTTTGTCACATGTAATCTCTCTCTCTCCTCTCTCTCTCTTCTCTCTCTCTCTCTCTCTCTCTCTCTCTCTCTCTCAACCCCCCCCCCCCCCCTAACCACTTGCTTTCTCTCTCCACGCCCCCTCCGCCGTCAATCTATTTGTTTATCTCATCTTCTTTAACATTCTCCATAATAACCAGTCTTATTCATCGTCCGTCCTTTCATTTGATGACAACTGATCACGTGTGTTTATTCTACGCCTCCGTCAATATGCTGAGGGACGCAGATGTGTTACCCAGAAATACAAATGAGTCGATGATGGAGATGGACAAGAATTGACTTCAAAATAAATACCATTTTTCGATATTCCAATACTACCCGGACTAGCCCAGTTGTTGTCAAATACTCCAGAGTTTTCATGCGAGCACTGGTTTCATTATGCAGTGCATTCATTTGATAAACAGCCACGACGCTTTTACAAGACACGCATTGTGTAACAGCGCAAAAGAAAAACTAGCCCTACAAGCCTCCTCTCCTCCGCCCTATTTTGAAATATGTGCTGATGAGTTGTATTTAGTTTCAGAGAGAGAGAGAGAGAGAGAGAAGAGAGAGAGAGGAGAGAGAGAGAGAGAGAGGAGGAAGGGAGAGAGAGAGAGAGAGAGAATGAGAATGAGAGAGAAGGAGAAAAGGAGGGGGAGAGAGAGAGAGAGAGAGAGAGAGAGAGAGAGAGAGAGAGAGAGAGAGAGAGAGAGAGAGGGAGAGAGAGAGAGAGAGAGAGAGAGAGAGAGAGAGACAGACAGACAGAGAGACAGAGACAGACAGAGAGGACAGAGACAGACAGATAGACAGACCAGATAGACAGACAGACAGACAGACAGATAAACGGACAGAGACGACAGACAGACAGAGAGAAGACATGAGCTGCAGAGGACTGCTAATGTTTGAAAAAGTAAAGAACTAGTCTGTTCCAATCCCCAACATACAGAGTGAATTTAAACCTTTAATTTTTCTTTCTTTAAGAACCACCATTGTTGTCCAAAGGAGGACCAGCTTTACACGCGATCTTCCACTTTTACATATTAAAACAGTGTGGAATCCAATGTGTTACATTTTTGTACAACAATTCTGGCTGCAGCTTTACCCCCCGCTTTCACTAGAAGTGGACATGCGGAATACGAATTGAAATTCTTCCCCTTGTTCATTTCTCAGCTGTATAGCGCTTTTTTCATCGCATGGAATTGTTGTTAACTTTTCTGTCAGTATTGAAAACTTGTACTTTAATGTTCTAAAGTGTGACTAAATCGATGCTGATTTTTTTTTTCTGGTTCTATATTTAGACCATTTACAACTGTAATCTTTATTTTCAAAATTCTGTAATTGTACGAGGAGGAACTTCGTACTCAGTCTCAAGAAATGTTTGAGAATATACTGGTTTCTTGTTTTAATAGTAAATGTCTTGTCTCAAAACTGGAACTCCAGCTTGTTTCGTAGATATGTCAGTCATCCTGAGTTTATCTAAAGTATTATTTATATACCACGGGAAAATCATTGTCGAAGCGTGCGGGGCCGGGTGAGCGCATCTGAAGTCATGTGTTCAGACACGAAAACAAAAATGTGGAAACTGACCATCGCCTGTGTTAAGCCCGCTTTAAGGTCTTTTCTGCAGGACTGGAAGGGGGTTGGATTCTGAGAGAGAAGAGAGAGAGAGAGGAGAGAGAGAGAGAGAGAGAGAGAGAGATCCTCGAAACAAGAAGTGAAGGAACGCGGGGATTGAACCTGAACCATGAGATCAAAAGACCAATGATTTACGTTCCCTTGGACCAACGCCATGGCGATGGCAGTGGTTAGCGTCACCGACAAATGAGATGAGAGGTAATGGGTTCGATTCCAATCAGAGGCATTTATTGTGAGATTTTTTTTTTTTGTTATTTTGCTACTCTGGCTTCTACCTAGAGTGAGTTGCTATGCGCTCAACGGGGGTAGGATTGGGATCACGGCTGCAGTCGAATTCCCATCACTTAATGGATGCCTCGCGAGATTGTTGCTGAATTCCTGCTACCCGGATTGTCTCTCTGGGTGGTCGTTGCCAGGTATATTAGGAAGCCACCAGCGAAGAGAGTATGTCTGTTAACGCAGCCTTCGACAGAGATGGAAATCGTGCTCATCTTCTATCTTCACTGGCACCCATCCTCAAACATGTGTTTGCCACTGGGGCCACCGGTCAACCCGTGATCACAAGCGCGCAGTGCTATTTTCTCGGTGCAAACCACG
>JADBJO010029142.1:0-5000 GCA_016801955.1 Conus betulinus
AGAGATCAGAGAGGCGATAAAGAAGCTAAGGAACGGAAAAGCTGCAGGCCCCAGACAATATACCTGCAGAGGTTTTGAAGATGGATACAGAAACCATAGTAGAGATAGTACACCCTCTTTTTGCAAAGATTTGGGAGGAAGAACAGGTCCCGACAGAATGGAAAGAAGGTTACCTGATCAAACTGCCGAAGAAAGGTGACCTCAGCTCATGTACCAACTACAGAGGCATCACATTGCTGTCAGCCCCAGGAAAGGTATTCACAGAATCCTATTGGAAAGGATGAAGGACAAGGTAGACGCACATCTCAGAGATCAGCAAGCGGGCTTCCGCAAGGACAGATCCTGCACCGACCAGATTGCCACACTCCACACCATCCTCGAGCAGTTGTCGGAGTGAAAACACCACTGTATATCCGTTCCTGTTCCTTCTCGCTATAGACTGGGTCATGAAGACGTCAACTGCAGGCAAGCGCAATGGCATCCAGTGGGACTCTTTGGAAGCAGCTGGACGACTAGACTTTGCCGATGATTTGGCCCTTCTTTCACACACCCAGCCACAGATGCAAAACAAGACCACAACAGTGGGCAAAAACTTCATCCAGCATTGGACTGAACATCCACAAAGGAAAGAGCAAACCAAGACCCCATCATGCTAGAAGGCAACGCGCTGGAGGAGGTGGACAACTTCACTTACCTTGGCAGCGTCGTCGACATACAAGGTGGTACAGATGCTGATGTCAGAGCCAGAATCGGGAAAGCGAGAGCAGCCTTTCTCCAGCTGAAGAATATCTGGAAATCAGATGTCATTTCCAAGAAAACCAAGATAAGGATATTCAATAGCAACGTCAAATCAGTACTTCTTTATGGAGCTGAGACGTGGTGAACCACAGTTACCATCACCAACAAGATCCAGACTTTCATCAATTCCTGTCTGAGGCGCATACTGAGGATCCACTGGCCAGACAGGGTCAGCAACAAGGACCTGTGGCAGATGTATATCATGCATACGCATTGATCATTACAAAAGAAGCCAAGCTTACTCTGGATAATATGCCTGGAACTCACTTTCATCACCAAGTTTACCAAATACGAACACCAAATTTGTCAAAACAGCATTTGTATAAACATGTTCTGCCTCAATAATTTGACTATTCGATGAAATCATTAATGTCCATTCGCAAAGTCTTCTGTAAACAATATATTGAACACACTCTCTAAACATGTAACTTACTCCATTGAATCGCTCATCCCCACTCACTACCCTGTCTACCATCACTCTTCCCCTCCCCCCCCCCCCCCCCCCTCTCTCTCTCTGTCTGTATATTTTTGTTTGTTTGTTTGTTTTCTCTCCCATAATACTGCTTGCATGTGGCTTCCCCACCCCACCACCACCACCACCACCCACCCACCCACCCACCCCCTTTTGTGTGTGTGTGTGTGTGTGTGTGTGTGTGTGTGTGTGGGTGTGGGTGTGTGCGTGTGTGTGCGTGTCTGTGTGTGTGTGTGTGTGTGTGTAACACATCACACCCTGTTTCTCATTGAGCATTGCTATCTCTTCTCAACCAACATCTGCACATAACGCCAACACACTATTGCACCTGTTACAATAAACATCATCCCACAGTATTGTTTACTTTCTCAACAGCACTATTGGTATGAACCTCCCCCCCCCCTTCCCCAAGTGGATGGAGACATATGAGCCCTCCTCCTCCTCCTTCTCTTGTCTCCCCCCCCTCCCCCCCCCCCCCCCCCCCACACACACACACACCACTCTACCCTACTCCCCTCCCACACCCTCCCCTTTAATTACAGTTAATCTCATTTTATTCTTCTACTTATTTGTTGTAATTACTATCACTACTATTATTACTATTACCATCCCTTCTATATACATAATATATATATATATATATATATATATATATATATATATATATATATATATATATATATGTATGTGTGTGTATGTATATATATATATATATATATATATATATATGTATATATATATATATATATATATATATATATATATATATATATATATATATATATATATATATATATGCGGTTGTGTATATATGTATATATGTGCGTGTGTGTGTGTGTATATATATGGATATGTGTGTGTGTATATGTATGTGTATATGTGTGTCTGTATATATATATATATATATATATATATATATATATATATATATGTGTGTGTGTGTGTGTGTGTGTGTGTGTGTGTCCATATATATGTATGTGTGGTATATGTGTGTGTATATATATGTATGTGTGTATGTGCATGTATGTGTATGTATGTGCACACATGTACATATATGTATGTATGATGCATGTATATGTGTATGTGTGTGTGTATATATACATATATATTACATATATATATATATAAAATTAGAATTAAAAGGCCACTCAGAGTTTTAAAAGTGCTCAACCAAACAGGGAGCGACATAATAATTTAAAACAGGTTTAAAACGAAGGATTAAAACCTAAATGGAACCTAATGAGTACTCTCAACTCCTCAACAAGAATATTCAGAAAAATTATAAAAAAGCTGATAAGACTATATATGACAACATCTGCAAAAAAGAAAAGGAGCTTGTGCACCACATGGATTTAGGTGATAGGATAGAAAACAACAGCAATAAAAGAAGCTTTCATAACCCTTAAAGACCACAAACCTAACTTCCATAACAACCCTACTTGCAGACTAATAAAACCCATCAAAATCTGAACTAGGCAAGTAAAAACAAACACTGAATATAATCTCTGGAAAAATAGCTATGAAGTCATCCAATGGTTTAAAGAAGTGAACAAACAGAAAAAACACAATGTTCATTACTTTCGACATAGTGGATTTCTACCCTTCTATTGATGAGGAATTACTACTAAAGCTTTAAAATTCGCCAACAAATACACAAATATAACAGATTCTGAGATGGAAATATTTTCCACACCAAGAAAACCCTCCTCCATAGCAAACAATGAAACTTGGAAAAAAAAAACAGCAAAAACTCCACATTCGATGTCACGATGGGATCTTATGATGGAGCTGAAACCTGTGAATTGGTTGGACTCTTCATGTTGTCTCATATACAGAAAATACTTGGTAAACAGGTTGGCCTATACAGAGATGATGGCCTTGCCATGCTAAACAATAAACCCAAAACCATTGAAAACAAGAAGAAAGAACTTTGTAAAATTTCCAAAGTCATAACCTAAAAATTACAGTAGAAGCTAACAAAAAAATAGTAAATTACTTAGACATAACATTAGACCTCAAGGATCATACATACAAACCATACAAAAAACCTAATGACACACCTGTCTACGTAGACATCAAAAGTAACCATCCACCCTCCATTCTAAAAAACCATACCTAATGGTATAAACAAAAAGACTGTCTAAACTGTCATGCAATGAGAAAGCATTAACAGTGCAGCAGCCGAATACCAAGAGGCGCTGTATAAAAGTGGGTTACAACTACAAATTACAATACAACCCAGATAACAACACGAACAGCAATAAGAAAAACAGGAAAAGAAAGATTATATGGTATAACCCTCCATATGATGGAAGAACAAAAACTAACGTAGGAAAAGAGTTCTTAAGAATCCTTACAACATCATTCCCCAAAAGAACATGTTCTATCTAAAATATTCAAAAAAAAACACCATCAAGCTATCGTACTCGTGTATGCCTAACCTTAAAAATATATTGATTCTTCCAATAAAACCAAAAGCAATACAACCAAAGAGGGTGACGAAAGGACATCTTGTAATTGCACAAAAAAGGACCAGTGCCCTCTGAATAATAAATGTCTCTACAATAATATTGTGTACCAAGCTACAGTAACAACGGACAGTGATAAAGAAACATACATAGGGATCACGGCTAACCGTTTTTTAAAACCAGATATGCAAACCACAACAGTCTTTCAAGCAGGAAAAATATAAAAACCAAACAGAATTAAGCAAATATATTTGGAAGCTTAAAGATAAGAGAATAGATTATAACATATCATGGAAAATTATAAAAAAGAGCAACACCATACAACAACATTTCTAAAAAAATGCAATCTATGCACTACAGAAAAGTGGCTGATATTATGTAAACCCCATCTAGCATCTCTGAACTCTAAGTAGAGATGATAAACAATTGCAGGCATAAATGGAAATCTTTGTCAATGCACCATCCCCTGACACGTCCCCCTGAACGCGCCACAGCATACCACATGGACATCAGATAAGTCTCTCTTCGTTCTTTATTTGTACTGTCCTAAATGTTAAATGTGATCCCTTTTTTTTTTTTTTTTTCACTTGAAGAAGACCCAAGCGGTCGAAATGCATCGTGTCTTGTCCTGTACTTTGTTCGTCAATGT
Source organism: Conus betulinus (assembly GCA_016801955.1). Lineage (NCBI taxonomy): Eukaryota > Metazoa > Mollusca > Gastropoda > Neogastropoda > Conidae > Conus > Conus betulinus. Next base: position 4,388 of record JADBJO010029142.1, read on the forward strand.
CCTCGGCGGCAACTAACCCCCACTCTTTCTAATTATTGTAGAACTGCACGTGGTTCCGAGTGTGTTGACAGGTTGCCTGTCTCACGTCGGGCCACGGGAGGAAGGATTTAGGTGGCGGAGGTGCCGGACCTGACCCCAGCCTGGGACGGGTGGGGGACCTTGCCTGCAGTACCTTTCCTCACGGAGGGGGAATCATGTGGATGAAGAATGTCTTTGGCGCATTCCCCTGTGTTGATGAAGAATGACTCTGGCGTATTTCCCATGTGGATGAAGAATGACTCTGGCGCATTCTCCCATAGTGTAATAACTCTACCCTATGACCTCCACTGTTGTGAATTTGATTGTTTTCCTGTGTTGAGGTTATGAGCTAATGATATATGATATAGAGATACGGTGATGATGGATAGTGACATAGACCCCAGGTTTTATGAATGTGTCAGTTGAAGGGGAAACAGTACCGAGTGTTACCTCCTTGGTGGAGAAGAGATGTTTGTATTTATTTTGTGTGTTGCCTCCCCAATTGGAGAGGAGTTGTGGATAAGTTGATTTGAGCATTGTATGTATTGATTATATTTGTTCTCCCGTAGGAGGAGGGGAGGGAAAAAACCAACTT
>JADBJO010029142.1:10000-15000 GCA_016801955.1 Conus betulinus
TGTGTCATTGAAGAACGGGAAGGTCGCAAGAAAGAACTCTCCAGTCTCCTCCAACAAGTCAACAACGCCATTACCTCCGGTACAGCCAGTGACGTCATCACCATCGCCAAGGAGATGAGAAGTGGGCGTGGCAGACCGCGAGCTGTAGACGCTCTGACGTCACGAGAAGAAAGACCCGTCCGTAGACTCGTTCTTCACTGTGACGTCGGCACTGACGTCATGATTCAGACGGCACGTGACTACTACGTGGGTCGTGTGAGCGTGACGGAGATGGAGACGAGGCCAGAAGTGAAGGTGACGGAACGCTTTCAGTGTGCACAGGACCCCAATGTGGAGGTCTTCTCCCTTTGTCATAAAGATAAAGATCCACCTAGAGAGTGATAGTGTCCTATGAGTGGTGTGGGATGAGGGAGGACTATCCTGTCAAAGGGTTTTCAGAGACAGGGGAGTGTGTGTCTACTGGTAGTAGTAATGAGGTGGGCAAAGTGTCCTACAAACGTTTTGCTGAAGGACAGTGCATGTTTGCAGCTCCACAGTCAGGCAGGTTTAAAACTTACTGCAAGTCACCAACTGCTGCACACCTCAGTCTGGTCAACAATCTGTCAGGACAAGCAGACGTTGACAGAGTCACAGTGACATCCACTGACCCATTGAAGACAGAACCAAAAATAGAGTTCCCAATAGAGGTGGGCCCTCACCGTGCCTTCGACGTGGACCACACAGAACGTCACTTCGCTGTGGTGGAGGAAGCTGTTCCCAAGTCCAGCCCCCGGCGCAGTGTCCGTTTGTACCGACGGTCAGAGAGGTCAGCGGTCAGCACGTACACGCCGCCCTGTGAGGACTTCCAGCCTTCAGATGTCTGTTTTTATACACTGGGAGGGCAGGAGGTTCTCCTCGTTGCCGATCAGTTGAACGACGCCATCCATGTGGTGACCATCCAGGGGGAAGAACTGAGGTTTCAGCGGTATCTCTGTGCAGGATGTCCGGTCCTGCATCAGCCCACTGCACTCACAGTGGACATCACCGGACGGCTGGGTTGCGTGCATGGGCGGGGCAATCCTAACACTACAGCCCGCCGTGTAATATGTGTGTGTGTGTGTGTGTGTGTGTGTGTGTGTGTGTGTTTCCCACGCGCGCGTGTGTGTATGTGTGTGTGTGTGTCTGTGTGTCTGAGTGTGTCTGTGTGTGTCTGTGTGTGTGCCCACGCGCGCGTTTGTGTGTGTGTATGTGCGAGCCCGCGCGCGTTTGTCCTTGTGTGTATGTGTGTGTGTGTGTGTGTGTGTGTGTGTGTGTGTGTGTGTGTGTGTGTGTGTGTGTGTCTTTTACTCTGTGTGTGGGGATGTGGGTGTGTGCGTGTGCGCACAAGCGCGTATGTGTGACTCTGTGTGTGTGTGTGTGTGTGTGTGTGTGTGTGTGTGTGTGTGTGTGTGTACGTTCGTCCGTGCGAGCGTGCGTGTATGTTTGTGTGTGTGTGCGTTCGTGTGAGCGTACGCGTGCGCGTAAGTACGTGTGCGCGTGGGCGTGCGTGCGTGTGTCCCTGTGTCTGTAAGTGAGCGTCTCTCTCTCTGTGATAGCGTGCGCGTGCGCGCGAGGGCGGGCGTGTGTCTGTATATGTGCATGTACGTGTGTGTGTGTGTGTGTGTGTGTGCGTGTGTGTGTGTGTGTGTGTGTGTGTGTTACTTCATGCGTGCGAGCGTGTGTATCTGTGTGTTTGTGAGTGAATACATGTGTGTGTGTGTGTGTGTGTGTGTGTGTGTGTGTGTGTGTGTGTGTGTGAGTGTATGTGTTTATGTGAGTGTGTGCGTGTTTGTTGTGTGTGTAAGTAGTTTTGAATGCTCTGCTTGCGTGAGTGCGGAGGCTCTCTCTCTCTCTCTCTCTCTCTCTCTCTCTCTCTCTCTCTCTCTCTCTCTCTCTCTCTCTAGCACGTGTGCGCGTGTGCGCTTATATCCGTGCGCGCGCGCGTATTGTGTGTGTGTGTGTGTGTGTGTGTGTGTGTGTTGGAATGTGAGTTCACCTCAGTGGCATTACTCTCTCGCCGCTCATTCCGACTCCTCATCCACAGCCACAGCCCGACCCAGCCCACCACAGCTTGGGAACCAGCAATCCACAGGGAGCAGTCAATGTCAAGTCGTCACGACACAACCCTCCAGGAGAAAGTGCACTGCCGCCGAGTCACTTCGGTGGTGTTCAGTGGCGCCTGTTCAGATCCCAAAAAACACACAACACTGCCTATTAAGCCCCCTACTGACGATCATAATTGCTTAGCGTGAGTGAGCAGTCCCTCCGGGAGGGCGCCACCATATCCATCCAAGGACAGTACCCATGAATTTGTCGAAACCGACGACCGCAACAGAATCCAACCAAGGCCACAGACGTTGTGAGGTAATCAGAACTTGGGTCACCAAGAGAGCAGGGCATGAAGTACCACAGAATTTGAGACTATTGTATGCTGATTGGTGAAGATAATGCTACGGATTTCCAATCTGGTCTAAGACTGCATGACAAGGCGGTACTGTATGTCTACTTTCATAATGTATCCCAGCGTCAAACAGGCCGGAGACGTACAGACACCTGCAGTGTTGGTCACGAAATTTGAGCAACACTCTCAGAGACGCGTCCATTAAATGATGAAATTCCACTGTGTGGTGCCAGACTTCCCAGCTGAGCCGTAGCAAAGTCAACTGTGGAGCAGAACAATCCCATGAATACAGGGCTCTGATAGGAATCGAACCCACCACCTCCCAGCCGGGTTTTCGCGACGCAAAAAAAAAAAAAGAAAGATTAATTGCTCTCATCGTTTTTTCTACACTGCTTAATTTGTACATGAAGTAATAGTGCTGGTTTTGTAGCGAACACTGTATAATGTGTACATGAATTAAGATTGCTGATTTTGGAATCAATAACGCTGATTTTGGAATTAATCATGCTGATTTTGGAATTAATAATGCTGATTTTGCAGTAAAAATTGCATAATGAAGACATGAAATAATAGCGTGCTCGTTTTGATGTGAATACTACGGAATATGTACCCAAAAATACCAGAGATCTATTTTTCTATCGGGTGTATACATGTTTGTAGAGTTCCTGGTCTGATGTAGACAATGCATAATCTATACTTGAAGCAGCAGAGTATTCCTTCAGAGGGGAACGTTCCACAGTGTACAGACGAACCACCAGAACCACCAGAACGATGGCTTCAAGACACATACTGTGGACAGCCTCCCCATCTGTGAAACCCACCGCTGGACAGTTCTCAGTGAAAGTGGGAGGAAGGGTCGGAATTGTGCGGAAGGGTGGAGGGGGGGTGGGGGAGAGAAGGGTGCAGGAGGCACCTATTGCCAATGAACCAGGACGCACACAATTTCACGACCTCCCCCTCCAGCAATCCCATCCCTGGACAGTTAGCTGTGGTGTATATTTGTGCTGATTCTAACAACTCTGAATTTGAGCTTGTCCTATGGTTTATGCATGTGTGGTTATTCTGATAACTTTGATGTTGATTGCATACTACAGTACATACATCTGTAATATTCTGATAACGTTGATGTTGATTGCATAGTATGGTCCATTTATCAGTGATTATTCTGATAACTGACGTTGATTGTATAGAATTGATGACACATTCGACGGTGGTAATTCTAGTGGCTGACGTTGATTGTATGATGTGATTCACATTTGACAGTCTGTGGTGATTCTGATAGCTCTGGCGCTGATTGTATGATGTGATTCATATTTGACAGTCTGTGGTGATTCTGATAGCTCTGGCGCTGATTGTATGATGTGATTCATATTTGACAGTCTGTGGTGATTCTGATAGCTCTGGCGCTGATTGTATGATGTGATTCACATTGACAGTCTGTGGTGGTTCTGATAGCTCTGACGCTGATTGTATGATGTGATTCACATTTGACAGTCTGTGGTGATTCTGATAGCTCTGGCGCTGATTGTATGACGTGATTCACATTTGACAGTCTGTGGTGATTCTGATAGCTCTGGCGCTGATTGTATGATGTGATTCACATTTGACAGTCTGTGGTGGTTCTGATAGCTCTGGCGCTGATTGTATGATGTGATTCATATTTGACAGTCTGTGGTGATTCTGATAGCTCTGGCGCTGATTGTATGATGTGATTCACATTTGACAGTCTGTGGTGATTCTGATAGCTCTGACGCTGTGTGTACAATGTGACTGATTTACAGCTGTATGCCCATAAGTGCTGACTGAATAATCATGGTTCAAATCATTTTGACAATACAGGTGATACAAAATAGAGAGAAGAGGAGTTAGCTACCGCCACAGACACAAACAGATTACAAGACAAAGCGCATTGCATTTTGACCTCTTGGGTCTTCTTCCTGCAAAAAAAAACAAACGACATCTAGGATCGCGAAAACAAAGAACGAGAAACAACTTATCTTCTCATATTAGGTGCAAAATAAATGGTGTGTGTGTGTGTGTGTGTGTGTGTGTGTGTGTGTGTGTGTGTGTGTGTGTTAGAATTCTTACTTTGTATGAGCACACACACACAGTGTGAATGATGATCAAGATTAAAAGTGCACACAAATATCAATCAAAGTTATAAAACACATCACATGCATTCCCATCTCAAATCCATCAAGTCCTGGCATTCAGAGAAGGAAAATCCTACAGACCATGTTCTCAAAACATAATTTGTAAGATGTCTATGGCACATGTTTTGCTAGAACCACTTTAGTTTTGTTTCTGTAATGTTCTTCATCTGTCAGCACTTCTGGTCAGTCATTAGGTATGTCCAGACAATGTGGCCATTTGACAAAGACACTTAGATCAAAAAGCTTCATCAGTTTCCATCTAATATAATAATAAATGCCTGTGCCTTTTGTAACGCTACAGGATTTATCAAGTGCTACAGTTCTGTCATTGTCATTGTTTCTGTCTAATTCTATTCTATTATCAATGCTTCTCATTTCTGTTTCCTTTTCTCTGTGTAGTCTTCAACCTGCAGCACGCCTCTTATGTC
>JADBJO010029143.1:0-19369 GCA_016801955.1 Conus betulinus
ACACAAAACAAAAAGGGCATGGAGAAACGACATTTTCCCATGGATGTCATCTATCCACAGGATTGGAGGCAGCTTTAGGTGAGGACTGTTCTGACTGTTTGAAAACGTGTGGGTGAAAACCTGACCTGTGACGAAGTCGGTTACATCTGCAGTGAGTATACTCGCGTTCTACTGTGAATTCTCTCTCCCCCCTCTCTCTCTCTCTCCTTGGCACAAAGTAAAAGATAGCTGTCGGCTGCAAGACGTAATTAGACTTCTATAATATGGAGAAATACTAAATTCAGGGTTTTCTAAAAGAAAAAGAAGCACGTTTATAACACATTAAGAAACAGCGATGATTTTAAAAAAAAAAGAAGAAAGAAAGAAAGAAAACACCTTGCTCCTTAGTTTCAAGTATCTTAAAAGTATCTTTTTGCGTAGATTCCACACGTGAAGAAGCCCAACGAAACTTACTTTCAACGCCTTTGGAGATTGTACGGTAGGGTAACTTCTCATTTCAAATACAATATCACTTTATAAATTTCTTTTATTTCAAGTTCGTAAAACCGTTAAGAAGCCACGCATATTAAAATATTAACGATGGTGTATGATAGACTATTCATGCAGGCACTTTTATCATGTTACATGTTCTAATGTAGGTAATTTTAGTCAAATACAAAAAAGAAAAACAAAAAAAAGTTAACTACTGCCTTGCAGGCTTAAAATGGCGAGCAAAAATCACGTACACACTTTCCCAGCATGCAAGACATTTTTCACAGTGTCTTCAAATGATAAAAGAAAAACCCAGTTGGATAATTACATGATTTTTATCATGATGTATTTTTCACGACAACTAAGTGCAAGAGCTGATTATCCAACTGAAGTTCATGCATACACTTCCTTCTACTCCTTGAAGGAATCGTTTCAGGTTATGGCACAGTTGAATCCACGGTATATCTGCGGAATTGACACTTCAAGCTGTCTGTTTTCCTTCAGTTTCGTGCGATGAACGACTGTTGAGCGAACGTTGCGCGATATTTTACACCGTAAGAGATTCCAGTCGACCTTCCTTCGCGCTTCCTGCACCAACCGTCCAGACTGATTCACCTAGAGCTAATCTAGTTTTTCTTAGGCCAGAAGATGAAGCAAATTGTATACACCCGTTGCAATTTGGCCACAGGTATCTTATCATGAATTTTATTTGGCGTCGAAGAAACTTGCTTAACTAGAATTTATCTCCATGTGTTTTATTGAAGGAAACCGGGGAGAGTAATGCGCATTAGTGGAGCGATGCAGGTGTGTGAATGTGAGTGTGTATGCGTTGCGCTCTCTCTCCTCTCTCTCTCTCCCTCTCTCTCTCTCTCTCTGTGCGTATGTGTGTGTGTATGTGTGTGTGTGTGTGTGTGTGTGTGTGTGTGTGTGTGCGCGCGCGCGCCCCGCGCCCGCGCGTGCGTGTGTGTGTGTATGATTGTTGTTGTTATTGTGTTCTTTTTATTGTTCTTGTTACTAAGTCATCTTCTAAGCTTTCTTTTCCCACAAACAATCAAAGGGGCACGCACACATACGCACGCACGCACGCACGCACGCACGCACACACACATGCACAAGCACTCTCACATACATATACAACCGTGCACGCGCATGCACATGCGTGCATGCGCACATAAATACATACACATACGTACGCAAATATACGCACACACGCGCACGGACATACACACACGCACGCTCGCGCAGGCACGCACACACACGCATATGTGCATATACCAATACACACAGGCACGGACACATACATGTACACATACACTTGGAGATGCTTGCGCGCAGGAGTATGCACACACAAACCCACAAATCAAACACACACACACACACACACACACACACACACACACACACACACACACACACACGCACACAAGTGCGTGTGCGACTGCTTAAGCGTGCGCGCACACACACACACACACGCACACACCATACACACATGCACATACGCTCACGCACAGCATACATTAGCACAAACACATCGGCCCGTGCTCACACATCCACACACACACACACCACACACACACACACACACACACACATCCACACACACACACACACACACACACACACACACACGCTCATCACACAACATACAATGATAACAATGGCACAGCAAATGTTAGGTAGGCGCTCAAGGCCTGGGCCAATGCGTAGGTCAGACATCCGCTAAGTCGTAGCCACGAGACCTCTTCTTAATTCTCTAATTAGAGTCCTTAATGCGTTTACCCGTCAGCTTCAAATCATGCGCAGTTTGTCTCAAACCTTAGCGGATCTAGTGTAGCGTATAATTATGTGACGGCCTCCCACAAAATGATTGGTAAGTCGCGCAGGGCTGTATCGCCGCTGCGGGCAACAAAGAGTGGTGAGGGTCATTTTGGGGTCAAATGAGATTTTTTTACACCGACACATAGGAAAACCATTAAAGCATATCATGTTTCACTGATTTTACCTAAATTAAGCAGGAAATGTGATGAAATGATTTTTTTTTCACTTCATGTCATCAATTTTAAGCAGCACTGATTGTGAAAAGTTACGCATTTTCAACGGATAATCGAGTGCACATCCCTCCCAGAGCCCCTGGTATGCTGCACATCATTCGAAAGCTCAGTGTGTCTATTTTAAGAATCTGTAAACCAATCAGAAGGTTTCTACGAGGCATTCAAAGTCGTACACAAAAGGAAGCCTTCCAACCAATCAGCAATCAAATACCGAAATGGCCTTAGTAACTCAGCTGTTAACAGCAGAGACGCTGTCTGTCATTGGTCACAGCTCAATGGAATCTTTTGCGTTTTGCCTTTGTCGTCGCTTCACTCGAAAAAAAAAATCACCATCATGGATCGACGTAGTGTAACGCTGTTAAATTCATCAAAATCAGGAAATATTTTCGATAATGAAGGCCAGGGAATTAGTGGCCTTATAAACGAATATTTCGCCATCGGCAATAGCAATGAAAAGGAATATTTTTTATTTCGATTCCAACGAAGAAACTGACAGCGAAGCTGACGATGGGATTTCCCCATCGACTTCGACCGGCGTGTGTCAGTCTCAGCCTGTTCGACTCAAAATCGAAGATGAAAAAGAAAATGAGGAGCCAGTTGTATGAATTGAAGAAAGTGCAGATCTGTCAGGAATAATGCCGTCGCGATAATGCCAAAAAATTGGTGACGGCGCGACGTATGCAACAGATACAGGTATGAACTGCAATGGGCAGCCTCGGCCAGATCTGCAAATGGCAAAACAGTCTTCCTGTAACTGCATGCTGATCAAAATGATCATTTAATGCGTTCCAGCTGCTGATGGCCAACACATTATGTGTGTGTGCATTTTTGTGGAGAGAAGAGGAAGCACAGGTTTTGATAGTCGGGATGTGTGTGTGTGTGTGTGTGTGTGTGTGTGTGTGTGAGAGAGAGAGGACAAGAGAGATTCCACCCATGGCAAATGAAAAGGAAGAAGAAAGAATAATGCACAAGCATTTTGTTTTCTGATGAGGTATGTTTGTTAATTATGAGTATATGCTATTTTTTATCATAGGATGTCATGAATCGTGAGTCCGGTATGTGTTAATGCACAGTGCAAGAGAGCTACCTTTTTTCCTCCAAGAACCCCACTGTTTTTTAAAATGCTGGGCAAAATGAAACTAGAAAATGCGTCTTAATTCAATCAATTGTGATAAGTGTATCTGTGCTATGATAACATTAAAAGCAAAAATATCTATTACATAAAATCAGATTTTTTTTTTTTCATTTTTCCAGCGCCCTAAACAGCCATTAAATACACCAGTATATATTGACTGGGGATGACATTCAATTATAAAAGTGTCTGCAATGATTATTTTGATGGTTTCCACATTTTCATAAGTTTACAGAGAAATCAAACCTTGGTTGCCGTTTTTCTTAAATGGCTACCGTGTTAACAGGACTCTTTGAAGGGTCATAACTTTTTCGTTCTTTTAACATACAGAAATTCTCAATATATCATTGGAAAGACTTTTTTTATCTTCTTTCTGTTGATATACATATCTTAGTAAGTTCAAAATCCGACTTATCTATCATTCTGTGGGAGCTGGCCACATATGGTCTAGTCCGCACACAGCGACATCTTGATGAAACTGAAAACTTCGTATTCAAAAACAACAGCAAAACATACTCGGGAATACGATTGATATATACATTTTTTTAAAATTACATAGGATTAAAAACAGATTTTTTTTTTGTCATACTCTTTGAAACGTAAAGCTCTTGCATAAATTTGCTTTGAAACTTGAGCACAGATCTACCAACATTGTGACTGATATTTTCTCTTTTCAGAAACCGGGTTAGGTGATGACTGTAATTCCAGCGACCAGTGTGTGAGTGGGGCCTTATGTGATGGATCTACCTGCAGTAAGTACAGTACTCGGCAACCTTTTTCTGGTTCCTATGGTATTTCCTACTTACGATCAATGTTTAAGACTGTATTGAAAACAGCACACACACACACACACACACACACACACACACACACACACACACACACACACACACACCTCTCTCTTAATGTTTTATTCTCTCATTACTATCTCTGTGCCCGGAGTGGAATCTATAGGCTATCTGAAGTAAAACATCGTGCACACTTTGATAGCACTCTTGTGTAGCGTGTTAACAGATTTCAACTGAAACGTTTTACATCTTTACACATTGAATAACCTTTACGAATTATCTCACACTATATATCTTTATCTATATCCCTATATCGATATCTACATCTGTCTTTCTGTCTCTGTCTATCTGTCTCTTTATTTATCTGTCTGTCTGTCTATCTAATTGTCTCTATCTGTCTGTCTACCTCCTCTTTCTCATCCGCCCATCCTCTGTTTTGTTTTTATTCTCTCTCTCTCTCTCTCTCTCTCTCTCTCTCTCTCTCTCTCTCTCTCTCCACCCACCCGCCCATCCTCTGTCTGTTTATCTGTTTTTGATTCTGTCTATCGATCTATCTGTTCATCTACCTTTATATATGTCTGTCTGTCTATCTACCTACCTATCTATTTATCAATTTGTAAATGTTATACCATGTGTCCTTTATGGTGTAAGCATATAGTTCACACACTATATCTCTCTGTCAGTTTGCTTTTTCATAATTTAACCAGAATATGTGAAGTAATTGCAGTCTTTGCTCATTTTGAATGTGTGTATGTGTAACTGGATGTTCAAAGTCAGTGACTGTTGACAGAGACTGAGCTGGCAGTCGGCGCTGACTGCGCTGCACCCAACACGGTCTGTGGAGCTGGCCTGACGTGTGAAGAGGAACGACATGCAGTAAGCGTTTGTCAGTGCAGGCAGTCTGCTGGGTCCTTAGCATCGGTGCTAACTGAAAGATTGTACTGTAACGCCTGATTTTGAATGTAATTTTGATGATAAATATGATATTATTGTTAGCCTACATTCCCGAATAATGTTTATACAGTCTTCTTCTATAGTTTGTTTATTATTCTGAGTTCTTTCGGGATTATTTTTTCATGGAAACAGACTGATTCTTCCACTTTGTCTCAGAACGGATGTTGAAAAAGGGGACATAAACCTGGAGCTAGAGTCACAGAGCGAGAGATGGCGCTGCACACCACGCACGTTGATTACAACTCGCTGGGTGTGAAAGCATCATTATGATCGCACAAAAAAACTGGGATTTTCAAACGTTCTCCATTGGCTTTGTGTTGTGCCCTGCTTCAGCCTGCAGAGTGTGTGTTAGACGTGAATGTTCACTGTGTTCAGCTAAAGCAATGACCTCGCCTTTGGTGTTCTAGTTCTTTTCTTGGTTACCATATTCACCCCCCCCCCCCCTTCTAAATATTTAAAAAGCCCATGTCTGTTTAAATTAAAATTGTATTGTTCGTGGCAAATCGGAACGAAATTATGTTGAAAAATGTTAGCATAGATTCGTATAAAGCATTTAAAAGACGTACTGTACTGTTCAGTTAAAAGATTGCTAGATTACCCAGGCAGAATGGATTAATGCTCAGCTGTCATGTCGTGTTATATAATTGTCTAATTTTTCACTGTTTATTCAAAAAGGTTTTTGCCCATGTATTGCACCCCCTTCAGAAGGGGCCAAGGTGTATACTTAGTAAACTTCCGCTTCCGTTTCCTATATCATGACAGTTGTGAAGTCTGTCGTGGTGGCAGCTGTGGAGCGTAATGGCGGTGATCAAATGTTTTGGGGTTTGTTTTTTCTCCTGATACCGTTCTCTTCTCCGTGTATTGTTTCTATGTTTGCTCAGCTTTCTCCTTTTGCATGAAGAACGGGGGGATTGCTGGTTTAGGTATCAGAAGCCATTATTTCCGTCAATTAGCCAAGTTTCATCATGCATACTGTTGTCAAGGAGGGAAGTCTGGGATTCTGTGGTTAATAAACACTTGCTTGGGCATAATGATTCGGGTTGCACTGTTTTTTTTTTTTTTTTTTTTAAATTACTATGCCCATCTCTAATCCAGTGGCAATGAAATGTCATGGATTGCATTTTCTTCCAACCTACACTTCGTTTTACCTTCTGAGAGCTGTTCAAGTTAGGCTGATGGGCGAGAGTCCGGATATAGGTGAATATAAATCCAGTATGAGGCACAGACAAAACCGCGAGAATAACGGCTTTGATGACTTACTCTGCTATTGTAATACCGCTGAGCGACCCTCAAAAGGAAGCCTGTCCTCCAATGTAAATGAAATTTCATTTTCTTAACATTCATATCCCAGTATCCTTCATCAGCAGATTTGTGAGCATCTATGTAACCATTAGAATCAACTTGTACCAGATAGATAAATATTTTGGAGAGAGAGAGAGAGAGAGAGAGAGAGAGAGAGAGAGAGAGAAAAGCACAAATTCAACAACAACAAAAAACAGTTGATGTCGTTGAAAAATCCACCCCCCAAAACAGGTACCACAAGACATTGGCATTTTCTACCCGAGTTGTGCTGCTCTTCCCTGTCCGATTTCTGACATTTGCTGTCGTTCCAGAGATCAGTTTGGGTTCTCCCGTGTGCCGCTGATGGAGAGTGTGTGATTGGCGCCGAGTGCCACAGTTCCTCCTGCAGTAAGTGCCAAGTCATCACTTTGTTTCTCAGATTTTTTGCAGACGCTGTGTGAACTGGATCGATTTTTTTTAAAGCTTCATGCTGAGCTCAGTGTCATGGTGATTTGCTCAGAGCCTTACTTTTCACGAGCACGTACGCGCGCGCGCACGCGCACGCACGCACGCACGCACGCGCACACACACACACACACACACACACACACACACACACACACACACACACACACACACACACACACACACATGTGCTGCTACACACTCTCTCTCTCTCTCTCTCTCCTTCCTCCTCCTCCTCCTCTCTCTCTCTCTCTCTCTCTCTCTCTCTCTCTCTCTCTCTCTCTCTCTCCCTCTCACGGTTGTTTGAATGTTTAGACTTTAACACGCTGGCAAAATATGTAATAGATTGTTTCCAACTAAGAAAAGATGGAATAAGTCGCACTCTAGCTAAAACGGTGGTCTGCATCACCTTCAGTTGTGGTCGAATGTTATGACACTCGCGTGATGAAAATCAAAAAATAAAGTATGTTTCCGCTGCATTTATGATAAGTCAGGCTACATTGTTTCTGTTCTTTTTGTTTCTTTGTTTGTGTCCGTTTTTTTTTTTTTTTTTTTTTTAGAAACATTCAGTCTGTACAATTAAAATTCGTGTTCTCGGTCTCTTTGTCTCTGTCTCTGTCTCTCTCTGTCTCTGCCCCCCCCCCCCCCCTCTCTCTCTCTCTCTCTTCTTTCTCTGTCATTCATACACACACTCATATACATCCACACATAGATCTACACACACACACACACACATACATACACATGTGCACACGCACGCAAACATGAATGTTTTCACACGCATGCATGCACATACATATGCGTGCATTTTTTTTTCTCTTTCTTTTATCAAATCGCGTTTCTAATGAACGTAATAATACACAACTAACTGAATCAAAAATGTCGTGCGCCTTTTATAGTGTCTGTCTACAGAAGAGTAATAATGTCTTTTTACACACCGACAGATTGATCATGAAGTAGGTCACAATACATGATATCCTGAGTTTCTGTCGTTGTCCACTTTCACACTCCATTTTTTCTTTCTGTTTTTTTGTTGTTTTTTTTCTCTCTCACTTGTGTTTTGATAACGACGTGATAAACGAAATGTGGTTTTGATCAGATATCTCTACACGTTCTCTTTGACAGAAATGGAAGTGCCTTTGAACGGCAATTGCTCTTCACCCCACACTTTCTGTGGAGCAAGCCTCACATGTGAAGCAGGAACTACATGTAGTAAGTTTCTTTTGGTCTACTAAACCTCTTCTGCATTGGTATTAAAGCTAACATTATGGGGGGGGGGGGGGGGGGGGGGGGGGGGGGGGGGGGGGAAGGTGTCATTAGAAACAGGTATCAGCAGTAAATGATAAGAAGTATAGAACAAAAATAGAGAACAATGCATTTTCAGGAGTTGGCCCAAAAGGGACTCCCATTTCTGTGTTATAGAGCATTCCACACTTCACAGAACACACAAATACTTTTGCTTGAGGTCTTAGTGGGCGTACAACCAGAGGAGAAAACTCTCCATCGTAGCCCGTCTTTAGCGTCATGACTGAACAGTGCAGGGATGCAGTGGTTTCTGGACCATGAACAGCTGGTGCGTCTGCGTCTCATGATGCTGAAGCTCAGCTCAGCTCGGCTCACGCACCTAGTGAATAGTAAGCGTTCCCCATGAGATCCTGGGGATAGTGGACCTGAACGCCTGGCCAGAGTGCCTTGAGATTGGGGATACTGGATCTGAACGCCTGGCCAGAGTGCCTTGAGATCCTGGGGATACCGGACCTGAACCCCTGGCCAGAGTGCCTTGAGATCTTGGGATACTGGATCTGAACGCCTGGCCAGAGTGCCCTGAGATCCTGAGGATACTGGATCTGGACCCCTGGCCAGAGTGCCTTGAGATCTTGGGATACTGGATCTGAACGCCTGGCCAGAGTGCCCTGAGATCCTGAGGATACTGGATCTGAAACGCCTGGCCAGAGTGCCTTGAGATCCTGAGGATACTGGATCTGAACGCCTGGCCAGAGTGCCTTGAGATCCTGAGGATACTGGATCTGAACGCCTGGCCAGAGTGCCCTGAGATCCTGAGGATACTGGATCTGGACCCCTGGCCAGAGTGCCTTGAGATCCTGGGGATACTGGACCTGAACGCCTGGCCAGAGTGCCTTGAGATCCTGGGGATACTGGATCTGAACGCCTGGCCAGAGTGCCTTGAGATCCTGGGGATACCGGACCTGAACCCCTGGCCAGAGTGCCTTGAGATCTTGGGATACTGGATCTGAACGCCTGGCCAGAGTGCCTGAGATCCTGAGGATACTGGATCTGAACGCCTGGCCAGAGTGCCTTGAGATCCTGAGGATACTGGATCTGAACGCCTGGCCAGAGTGCCTTGAGATCCTGGGGATACTGGATCTGAACGCCTGGCCAGAGTGCCTTGAGATCCTGGGGATACTGGACCTGAACGCCTGGCCAGAGTGCCTTGAGATCCTGGGGATACTGGATCTGAAACGCCTGGCCAGAGTGCCTTGAGATCCTGGGGATACTGGACCTGAACGCCTGGCCAGAGTGCCTTGAGATCCTGGGGATACTGGATCTGGACCCCTGGCCAGAGTGCCTTGAGATCCTGGGGATACTGGATCTGGACCCCTGGCCAGAGTGCCTTGAGATCCTGGGGATACTGGATCTGAACGCCTGGCCAGAGTGCCATGATCCCTGGTATACTGGATCTGGGGAACGCCTGGCCAGAGTGCCGTGAGATCCTGGGGATACCGGACCTGAACGCCTGGCCAGAGTGCCGTGAGATCCTGGGGATACCGGACCTGAACGCCTGGCCAGAGTGCCTTGAGATCCTGGGGATACTGGACCTGAACGCCTGGCCAGAGTGCCTTGAGATCCTGGGGATAGTGGACCTGAACGCCTGGCCAGAGTGCCTTGAGATCCTGGGGATAGTGGACCTGAACGCCTGGCCAGAGTGCCTTGAGATCCTGGGGATAGTGGACCTGAACGTCCGGCCAGAGTGGCATAATTTCGTGCAATAGGTGCTTCCGTCCTAATGGCAGAGATTTCGTCAGTCCATCAGGACTGGGACTCGGGGGGGGGGTTCATTCTTTACATCAGGAGAGGCAGCTCACTTGGTTGCAGGGACACAGCATGGACTATGGAAACCCCTCAAAGTACCAGGGGCTTATGCAGGACAGGAGCTTCAACTGGACAGCCTCTAGTCATGAAATTGACAATGGATATGGACTCTGGGATTCACTGAAACAAGATGCCTCCTGAACTGCCGAGATATGGCCAGCTGGAGAAACCTGTGAACGGTTATTCAGATACATGTACGAGGATGCTGCAAGTCTCCAAGAGGACTACTCCAACGGAATTGGTTGTGTATTGGCTACTTAGTAAAAAACATCTGATTTTTTTGCCAGAAAATGTATGTATGCATGCATGCATACATGCATACATGCATGCATGCATGCATGTATGTATGTATGTATGTATGTATGTGTGTGTGTATGTGTGTGTGTGGTGTGTGTGTGTGTGTGTGTGTGTGTATGCCTGCCTGCATGCATGCATGCAGTCGTTCACATCAGCTTCAATGCCTTCTCCATGTCAGGCATATATGGATGATGTATGTACCAGTGCTGGCTGTGAGGAGAGCTTACAAGAAATGATAAGATATGACGGAAGCCTTCCTGCATTACACCGGGAATGGAAGTGAAACACAGAAAGTGTGCCACCGTTCATGGACAACGCACAGAAAACAGCTGGGCCTCTACAGATGTGACTGAGAACGTCCACGTGACGCTGCAAGGGGAAGATACACCAATGTATGGAAAAGATGAGCCATACCAGTATCTTGGATTTCGAACAAATCTGACTGGAACTTCTGAGAAAGAGCAACTAGCGCAGGTGAGCGAGGAATTCGAAAGAATGCTAAAAAAAAAATTCGCTTTCACCTTTACCGCTGTGTGCAAAAAAACTGATGCAGCAAACGTCATGGCTTCTTCAAAATTGAGATTTATTACAGCAATTCAAAATTCACAGAAAAAAACACCAGAAGACTCTGGAAGATAAGATAGTTGATTTTGTTCGCATTCATCTCAAGCTAAACTCTTCTACCAATCGAGCGCACGTATTCCTTCCCCGAAAACAAGGCGGCCTTGGTCTGTCGAAACCAAGTACCATGTACTACGCCAAACGCATCTCCTTCCCGATCCCTGTTCTGAACAGTGACGACCAACATGTCAGAAATGGTAGCGCGCAACACTTTTTCCATCTCCACATGGAAAAGAGAAAAGTGCCTCACGCAGATCCAGACGACAGCAGTTTTGGAGGATATGCCACAGACCCCCGAAGGGAAGTTAAGGAAAGGCAAGCAAGGTCAGCTGGTCACGTTCTTCCTTCGTTGAGCTCCATGAGCTGTGCGTGCGACTGGATCTGAAGCTGGAATTCAATGAAAAACGGCGACAGTTTTCGGAGTAGTACTCACAGCTTCTGATGATGGGGTAGTTCAAATGCGCTACAGTAATTCTAAACAATTGTGTACAGCGCAATCAAAAGGATGCAAATGGACAGGGATACAAACCATTTTCGGCAGCTGCAACAACAAGGGAGAATCACCCGGGATGCAATTCCGGATGAGGTAGTGACCCACTCCAAAGGACACCTCACCAACACCAACATCAATGACCAAATAATCAGGTTCATCAGCAAGGAACGTCTGCAGCTGCTGGAGACCAATGCAGTGAACAACATCTACTATCCTGATACTTACCGGAGAGAGTGTGCTTTGTGCGGGTTTCGTTCTGACACAAATTCCCATACCTTGAATGGATGTCGTCGACTGAGGGCCTCTACACACAAAGACACGACAGATGCGTTGAAATCATCAGAAAGGAGCTACAGAAATGTATTGTGACGGATTTTTGGATATGTTTTTCAAAACGGGCCTGTCTCTATAAACGGTGTTGAAGATCTACCAAGGCTGAAACCTGATCTGTGCTTCATCGACCATCGAAACTCGGTGGCATTCGTCATCGAGGTTTCAAACCCATTTGACACATTCATACAAACATGCTAAGAGAGTAAATTTCAAAAGTACTTGCCTCTTTGCTATGCTCCTAGTGAGGCCGGATTTAGCACGAAAGTGGTTGGTCTAGTAACAGGTTCACTTGGCATAGTTCATAAAAGAGTGGTTTCAGGACTTCCAGTGTTAGGACTGCCCATAACCAAATGTAAACAACTCGCAAAATACTTGAGCATGTCTGTCATGATTGGGTCTAGGCGTGTTTGGTCAAGGCGGAATCACCTCATGAACCAGCATTGAAACTGACAGATGCTGACTTCCAACTGTGCTTTAAATAGTATTAGATATATAAAGCTGACTAAAGCACAGACAGACAAAGAATTGGAGACAGCCGCAGAGAGAAAGGACGTGGGGACAGAGAGAGAAAGAGAGGGAAGAGAGAGACAAAGAGAGAGAGAGAGAGAGAAAGGGAGAGAGAGAAAAGAGAGAAAGAGAGAGAATGTGAAAGATAACTTTTATCGATGCGCCTACAATCTGGACTACTCTGCATTGCTGTTGATTTGACAAGTTGATGCATCAAAGTAATTGATATGTATATATGTATAGATGCATGTATACATGCATGTATGTACGTCTGTATGTACGTCTGTATGTATGCATGTATGTATATATGTACGCATGTATGTATGTGTATGTATGTATGTATGTGTGTATGTATGCATTGTATGTATGCATGTATGTATACATTTATGTAAGTTTGTATGTATGTACATATATATGTGGGCATGTATGTATGTTATGCATGTATGTATGCATCCAAGAATGTGTCATGTATGTATGTACGTACATGCGTATGTATGTATATACGTACATATGTATGTATACATGTATGTATGTATATATGTGTACGTGTGCATATATTATGTATTTATGTGTGTATGCATGTATATGTCTATGCATGTATGTACGTATATATGTAGTTATATATATCTGGATGTATGCATGCATGTATGTGCGTATGTATGTATGTACGTATGTATGTCTCCGTGTATGCATGTGTCTGTTTACTCGATAGTAGTTGTTTATTTCCCATTTTCAGCGAAATGGTATTTGTCCAGATGTCCATACACATTACGACTGTATCAACCACACAGACAAGATAGCATGTTAAAAACGAACATCATTAAAAAGAAAAACAAGCTGACAAAAATATAACAAAATAGTAGTCAAAATCAAAACATTTAAAATTTGAAACGTGCTTTTATGAAATTACTTGATTTTATTTGGATTACGACCCTGTGCTACTGTGGCTAACGTTTATTCTGTTTTCAGAAATCGCTCTGGGTTCAACATGTAGGAGTGATGATCAATGTCCGACTGGAGCCAAGTGCCATGATTCTGTTTGCGGTGAGTACATTTCTCTATTTCATTATTCAGTGCCGTTTACTGTCTGTGTACATTCCATTGTTCTACAAGGCTATGCGTGATCATGTGATGGGGATGAGGACTTTCATTTCACACGCACTCACGAACTCGCACATACGAATGCATGCATGTATGCACGCACGCACGCGCACGCACACACACATACACACATGTGCACGAAGGCAGACATTCACACATCTGCACTGATACACTTGCACACGCACATCACACGCATCACACACACTGACTGACTGACTGAAACCAATTTATTGTCAGATTAACTCAAAGTTGTACTGACGATCACACACACACACACACACACACACACACACACACACACACACACACACACACACACTTACACACACACACACACACACACACACACACACACACACATATACACACACACAGAGTTATGACTAAGAAGAATGACTCTCGTATTCATTGACCCTTCAGTCAGCTGCTACGCTGTGAAGGTAGATAGACAAGGGCTGGTTCTGATCTCTGGCTTAATTACTCCAGGTAAAGAACATTACGACTCACCAGCCGCCGTGGCGAAGTGGTTAGCGTCGCTGACTCCCAGCTGGGAGGTCGTGGGTTCCAATCCCATCAGAGTCATGTGGCTTTCCTGCCCCGACTGGCACCTACCCGTAGTTGAGTTTGCTGCGGACTCAGTTGGGAAGACTGGGACCACACAGTGGAGTTTCATCCACTTAATGGATGCGTTTCTGAGAGTGTTGCTCAAATTTCCTGACCAACACTGCAGGTGCCTGTATTTCTCGGGCCTGGTTGACACCGGGATATATTATGAAAGGAAGCGTAGAGTACAGCCCTGTCAAGTAGTCTCAGACCGAAATGGAAATCCGTAGCATCATCTTAATCATCCTCATTCTCATCGATCAGCATTAAAAACAAAAAAAAAAAGAAAAAAATGCCTCAAATTCTGTGGCTCTTCATGCCCTGCTCTCATGGTTACCTCAGTTTCGATGTCTTCTCCACGTCTGTGGCCTTAATTTGATTCGTCGGGGGGTCACCGGTATCGGCGAGTCCATGGGGGCTGTCGTTGGACGGACGTGGTGGCGCCCTCCGGAGGAGAGAGCTACTCACGCCGCTCCGCGACTAAGCAATTATTGTCGTCAGTAGGGGGCTTAGTAGGTGGTGTCCTGCGTATGTTAGATCAGAACAGGCGTCACTGAACACCACTGAAGTGACTCGGCAGCAGTGCAGTGTCTCCTCCGGTGGTTTGCTTCTTGATGACTTGACATTGACTGCTCCCTGTGGATTGCCGGTGCGGGGCTGCGGCGGGGCCGACCGGGCTGTGGCTGTGGATGGGGGGTGTCGGAATGAGCGGCGTGGGTGCACGGCCTCTGAGGTGGCGCAGATGTTGGGACAGTAAAAAAAAAAAAAAAAGAACATGACGACTCTGGTAGCAAGTTCAAAATCGTTCATTGCAGTTGAAGATTCACGAATGAATGTTTATGTGACCATCGCTACGGTCCCCTCTAAACCAAACTTGTATCCTTTGCAAATACGTTTACAATGACACAGACTACTGTGCACTGTCAATGTTTTTTTGTTGTTTTTTTTTTTTTACATAGCTCATCATCTTCTCTCTTTTTAGTGTGTTCAGTCCATCAAATCGAAAGTTATGGTGTATCGCAGCTTGTTTGAGAATTAGTTGAAATTTCCTAGAAAGATCTAGGTCTAGAACCACCACCACGTGTTTCAGCCAATTAAAATGCTTTGAAATTCCAGAATCCATTTCTGGAAGCTTCTGGAACTTTTGCCTTGATCTGGTGATTTAGAGAGGCTGCGGAATCACCCCACATTTTGTGTGTTTGTGTCATTTTGTAAAGAATCGTCACTTTAAACAAGTACACAGCGAAATCCAAGACATGTAGATTTGTTGATCTGTTTGTAATACTCACGCACACACACACGCACACACACACACACACACACACACACACACACACACACACACACACACACACACACACACAACACGCACGCACGCACGCACGCACGCATTCCATCGCACCTTGATCGCTTTCTTCTTCTCCATCGCTACTCTCGCCCCTTGTCCACTCTCCCCTTTTCCGCTTCTGCCTAGTATATCCACCTCCCCTCCCTCCACACTACACACACACCCACACACACACACACACACACTTTTGCACCAACCTAGATGCTTCCCCTACCTTTGTCCTCTCCCCCCCCCCCCTCTCTCTCTCCCTACCTCCCTCCACCCGTTCTTTTCCCTACTTCTGGCAAGGCCCCCCCAGCATCCATTCCTTTGATGACCGTTTTCACTCGGGTCTGTATTTCCACCTGAACGCACCTTCAACTTCTGCTTATCACCCCCCCCACTCCCCTGCTTCCACGCTTCCTTATCCCCTACAAACTCGGTCGCTTTATCTATGTTCTTCCCACCACACACACTGCCACACACCCACTCTTCCACTGACCCCCCTCTCTCTGATCCTCCTCCTTCCACACACTGCCACACACCCACTCTTCCACTGACCCCCTCTCTGATCCTCCTCCTTCCACACACTGCCACACACACCACTCTTCCACTGCCCCCCCTTCTCTGACCCTCCTCCTTCCACACACTGCCACACACCCACTCTTCCACTGACCCTTTCTCTGACCCTCCTCCTTCCAGACACTGCCACACACCACTCTTCCACTGACCCCCCTCCTTCCACACACACTGCCACACACCACTCTTCCACTGACCCCCCTCCTTCCACACACTGCCACACACCACTCTTCCACTGACCCCTCTCTCTGACCCTCCTCCTTCCACACACTGCCACTCTTCCACTGACCCCCCTCTCTGACCCTCCTCCTTCCACACACTGCCACACGCCACTCTTCCACTGACCCCTTCTCTGACCCTCCTTCCACACACTGCCACACACCACACTCTTCCACTGCCCCCCTCTCTGATCCTCCTCCTTCCACACACCACTCTTCCACTGACCCTTTCTCTGACCCTCCTCCTTCCACATACTGCCACACACCACTCTTCCACTGACCCCCTCTCTGAAATCTCTTCCAACACGTTCGTCTCCACAAGTCTTCTTCTCTGATCCTCTTCCAACACGTCTCTGGCATCAAAGTCTTCTTCTCTCATCTCTCTTCCAACACGTGTCTGTTCCCACAGTCTTCTTCTCTCTCATCTCTTCCAACACGCGTCAGTTCCCACAGTCTTCTTCTCTCATGCTCTTCCAACACGCGTCAGTTCCCACAGTCTTCTTCTCTCTCATCCCTCTTCCAACACGCGTCAGTTCCCACAGTCTTCTTCTCTCATGCTCTTCCAACACGCGTCAGTTCCCACAGTCTTCTTCTCTCATCCTCTTCCAACACGCGTCAGTTCCCACAGTCTTCTTCTCTCATGCTCTCCCACAGTCTCATGCTCTTCCAACGTCAGTTCCCTCTCATGCTCTTCCAACACGCTTAGTTCCCACAGTCTTCTTCTCTTATCCTCTTCCAACACGCGTCAGTTCCCACAAGTCTTCTTCTCTCATGCTCTTCCACACACGCGTCAGTTCCACAGTCTTCTTCTCTCATCTCTCTTCCAACACGCGTCAGTTCCCACAGTCTTCTTCTCTCATGCTCTTCCAAACGCGTCAGTTCCCACAGTCTTCTTCTCTCATGCTCTTCCAACACGTCAGTTCCCAGTCTTTCCCACATCTTCTTCTCCCTCTTCTCATCTCTTCCAACACGCGTCAGTTCCCACAGTCTTCTTCTCTCATGCTCTTCCAACACGCGTCAGTTTCCCACAGTCTTCTTCTCTCATCCTCTTCCAACACGCGTCAGTTCCCACAGTCTTCTTCTCTCTCATCTTCCAACACGCTCTTCCACAGTCTTCTTCGTCAGTTCCAACCCACGCGTCAGTCTTCTTCTCTCATGCTCTTCCAACACGCGTCAGTTCCCACAGTCTTCTTCTCTCATGCTCTTCCAACACGCGCGTCAGTTCCCACAGTCTTCTTCTCTCATGCTCTTCCAACACGCGTCAGTTCCCACAGTCTTCTTCTCTCATCCCTCTTCCAACACGCGTCAGTTCCCACAGTCTTCTTCTCTCATCCTCTTCCAACACGCGTCAGTTCCCACAGTCTTCTTCTCTCATGCTCTTCCAACACGCGTCAGTTCCCACAGTCTTCTTCTCTCATCCCTCTTCCAACACGCGTCAGTTCCCACAGTCTTCTTCTGTCATGCTCTTCCAACACGCGTCAGTTCCCACAGTCTTCTTCTCTCATCCCTCTTCCAACACGCGTCAGTTCCCACAGTCTTCTTCTCTCATCCTCTCCAACACGCGTCAGTTCCCACAGTCTTCTTCTCTCATGCTCTTCCAACACGTGTCAGTTCCCACAGTCTTTCTTCTCTCATGCTCTTCCAACACGCGTCAGTTCCCACAGTCTTCTTCTCTCATGCTCTTTCCAACACGCGTCAGTTCCCACAGTCTTCTTCTCTCATGCTCTTCCAACACGCGTCAGTTCCCACAGTCTTCTTCTCTCATGCTGCGTCAGTTCCTACAGTCTTCCACTGACCCCTTTCCGATCCTCTCCCGACACGTCTCTGGCACCACAGTCTTCCTGGCCACGTTCCCTGCTGTCTATCTCTTTCTTCGCGCACCGACACACAATTCCGTCTCTGATCGGGGGGTGGGGGGGGGGGGGGTGGGGGTCCATTAGCTGGGGATCTTTATTCCACTACGATCAAAAACTGAGGGATGATGCATGTTCAGGTCGTCTCTAGCGTCGATCAGTCCACTTCTGGGGAATAAAGTGGGCTCTAGCCACCCCCCCCCCCCCCCCCCCCCTCCTCCCTCCCTTGCCGAGAGAGAGGGGGATCCCGTATCACTGTTTAAAATGGGGTTTAAGGGGAGGCGGGGGGGGGGGGGTGAGGTGTTGAGGAGGGGTTACCGTGAAATATTGATTTTCTATGGAAGTCTGAGGCAGGCAAGTTGGGCTACAGTCAGACCCTCTTTTGCCAACCTCTCAGGATTCTTGAGTAACACTCTGCCCACGCATGCATCGAGCCCAACCAAAGGGAGGTCCCCCCCCCCCCCCCCTCCCCCGTCCTAGAAACTATAGTTAGGAAGGTCCCTTTTTGCAGTCAGCACTAAATGCCCCGAGAGCTGCGCATTGAGATGATGCCTGCGCCTGAGCCTTTGCGTTCTGGGTCTTAATGCAAGTTTAATCTGGCAACAATAACCACAGGAGAGAGGAAGTGTATGGGCATGAAGGGATATGTAATAGCAAGGTTTCTTTCTCATGACATCGCATGGCCGTACTCCCCTCTAGTTTATAGGAGCATTATGATGAGTAGATATGACAAGCTCCTGTTATGGATCTGTCGTTATTGTATCCGTCTTTCCTCTTTAAATAGCCAGGACATGAAAGGAGGCCAAAGAAGAGAACGACAGCTAGAGAACACAGTCTGAAGTCACTGTACTTCTAATTAAAAAAAAAAAGAAGAAATTCTGGCGTTATAGGGCTTTCCCTGGGGCAAGCATTTGTTTTGTTGGTCATTTTTCAGTGGGCTCTCGGAGCATTTTACACATTCTATGAGTCCGTAAAAGGGTGGAAATCCACACATTCCGTATGTATCAAGCGTGTGACAGATACATACTGTGCGACTGAGCTGAGATGTAGGGCGTCTGGCCAGCAAGGGGCATACAGTCATAGTTGCTGGGAAACAAGTGTGTGAAGCGTCATGTCCAAAAGAAAATGAAATGCGGGCGTATGCTTTGGTAAGCTTCCCTGTTTGGATGAAAACCTTTAACTGA
>JADBJO010029144.1:0-19369 GCA_016801955.1 Conus betulinus
GGGCCGTCAATTGATCTTTTCCACAACGCTCTTTTCGACTTGAATACATTCCCTGGCGGAGAAAAATGTGGGGCTAAACTATGTTGATAGGATGAAACATAGAAGCCTGTTTCCACCTAAGAGGGAGAATCAAAGGATCAATTCCAGAAAAAAAAGCTGAAGGCGTAATTCTTTTTGTTGTTGTTTAGAGAGGTTATTGGGGCAGCTCAAACCTTGAGGCATGGACAAGGTTGGATAGCTTGTGCTCGGGATTAGCACCCCCCGAGCTTTTTTGGAGGGGATACTTTGTCACGGTGATTGTTTTTTTTTTTTTTTTTTTTTTTTTTTTTTGTTTTTTTGTTTTTTTTGTTCGTTTTGGGTTTTTTTTTTTTGTTTTGTTTGTTGTTTGCTTGTTTGTTTTTGTTGGGTTTTGTTCTTGTCTTGTTGTTGTTGTTTTGCCAACTGTTCTCTGCTTGGAGAAATCTAGAGTGCAAAAGTGTGGTGCCAGGTTTAATGTTTCTCTCTGTTCCAGTTTTAGTTTTTTGTTTTGTTGTTTGTTTGTTTGTTTTTTGTTAAACGTTCAATTCGATCCCGGTTTGTTTCGTTCACAGGTTCTGCGCGTAGTGCCCCCGTTTTTACTTTACCTGTGGGCTCTGTTGTGAGTAACCCATGATCTTTCCCGTGGCGATGACTAGGAGAGAGAATAGAAGCAGACGGACTTGGGGCAGTGTTTGTGGACAGATAGATGTAGGGTTGTTTCCAAAAAATGTTTGTAGTTTTGTGCTAATAATGTGATGGGACCGCGTTCCTCTCTTGAGTTCGTAGTAAAGGTCAAATTTATTCTTTGGATAAACTGGGTTTTGTGTAGCGGGACGCTCGTTTCCTGAGAATCATAGTTTACATGATAATGGTTGCCGCTGGGCTCCATTGCCACAGTGTTCTTTGAAAAAAAATTTTGAAAAGAATACCCGAGAGAGAAATAGCTATAACTTCAGCTCCGAGAGGTCGATGGAAGACCTGTGTGTAACTTTTGTCTTGTCAACGAGAGTCCAAAGGACTTCTTTGTGAGGCTTCATTTTCACCATAGCCGCCTTCTTTTTTTCTTCTCCTAGTTCTTCTTCATTTATCATCTCATACATGCCATTATTCTTCTTATCACTATTGTATTATCCTTGTTGTTTTTGTTATCATTTTTTTGTATGATATGATGATGATGATATTTTATAACATCATCATCATCATTATTATTATTATTATTTTTATTATTATTATTATTAGTATTGTTTGTTGTTGTTGTTGTGTTGTTTTTGTGTGTTATTATTATCATCATCATCAGTTCAGTAGTAGTAGTAGTAGTAGTAATACTACTACTACTACTACTACTGTTGTTGTTGCTGCGTGCTGTTGTGTTATCATCATCATCACTATTTATTATTATCAGTATTATTATTATTATTGTTGTTGTTGTTTTGTTTTGTTGTTTGTTTGTTATTATTATTATTATTATTATTATTATTATTATTGTTGTTGTTGTTGTGTTGTTTTATTATTATTATTATTATTATTATCTGTAATTATCTTCTCCCACCTAACCTCTTCCCTCATCTCCTCAGTTCCATTCCCTCTGCACCAATATGAAAGACAGACGTGTTTGTTTGCCTTTGTGTCCTTTGTGTCCGTTGTTTTTTGAATATGATTTGTTGGCCCTTAAGAACACCCCATTGGTCGAAACACATTGTGTCCGTTTTGTCATTTGTGAATTCTTCTTTTGGCGGCTCAGATATTGTTTGTTTGTTTGTTTGTTTGTTTTTTACTGACAGATATTTAGAGAATGAGGAGCTTTAACTACCTATGATCGGTGACACATGAATGAATTCCAATACAGGCTGAGGTCGATGTGTACAAGGTCCCACGGCTGATGAACATGGCCATGTTGTAATCCACGTTAAAGGTCCGTTCACCTCCAATCACTATCCGCACCTCGTTTTTACGGATGACGTCGTACACAGGGGAAAAACGGGTCATATTCTGGCTCCACCACACCCGTCCCACGTGACTTTTGTTCCACTGTGTCAGTGTTCGTGGATAAGTTGTGGATGGTATGCTGAAATACTTTTCGTATATCCTGACGGAGTTTTCACGTGGTAACAAGTCTGATGGTGGAAATGAGAACATGCATTCCTTTCCCGGCCAGGACCCAGCAAATTGAATACAAGAGTACATTTTGAAGACCACGTTTTGTGGGAAATATCCAGCGTTGATCTGGGGACGTACGGAAGTCAATGGCGATCGTTGACAGCGCGAAGTTGAGTCGTTGGCCCTCAGAAAACATACAGGCAAGGATGTCAGATGTGAGTACAGTGACATTTTTGGCCCGGCTCTGGTCTGGGGCCCTTGGTTTGAGAGTGTTTCTTGGATTTAAACGTCCGAGGATTTCTAAATGAAGGGTTTGGGGTCTCATTTGCAGAGCGCTGGGGAACTACCCCGCAGTCTCACTTGGTTAGCTTTGGAATTTCGTTGGGGAATAGCTGATAGTACTTCTGGTGTGTGTTCTTTTGGAGCTTGTGGCTGGTGGAAGGCAGCGAGAGTGGTCGTTCCTTTGCCTTCGGACATGCAAACATTATGAAAATATTACATGTGTGGTTTGTGTGTCCACTGGAAAAAGAAGAACATACATACATCATACTGTGGACTAAGACATCTAATACCTGTGGCACTATAAACAATACACGATGTGCAAAGCAGTGTTTCCAATTACAGGGCAAACTTTGTGAGTTTGAGCAACTGACACCGATCAATCACACAGCAACAGAGAAATCAGGTGCCAACAATTCTACATGGTGGATGTGGGTCTCGGTTTTATCAAGCTGTACTTTAAAACAGCTGAATTATTTTAGGAATTTCCACAGCACATGTCAACAGAGCAATTCGTAAGGAAGCTGTGGAAATAGACAGTGATCGGAAATCTGCAAGGGAGATAATCTGTGTTAGAACTCGCATACAGCACAGTAATCCCGCCATTTTCATGGCACAGGGGTTTGATGGTTGGCACACACACACACGCACGCAACGCACGCACGCACGCCAGCCTGCACGCACGCACGCACGCACGCACACACACACACACACACACACACACACACACACACACACGACAATGTTGCCGCATCAGTCAGATGAAACGTCAATCAGAGAGAAAACATGTCAAAACAACAGAGTGATTATAGTGCTCACAGGCACCTGTGATAGACAGTTTGCTATCCTGACCGTTTAATCTGTCATATGCTTCAGATGCACAATACAGAAAGTTGCTATCCTGACCGTTATTCTGCCATACACTTCAGATGTATACAGACAGTCAGTATCCTGACCGTAATTCTGTTTATACACTTCAGCTGTAATACAGACAGTTGGTATCCTGACCATAATTCTGTCATACACTTCAGTTGTATGTATACAGACAGTCGTATCCCTGACCGTAATTCTGTTATACACTTCAGTTGTATGTAATACAGACAGCCGGTATCCCTGACCATAATTCTGTTATACACTTCAGCTGTATACAGACAGTTTGTATCCTGACCGTTATTTTTCGTCATCCACTTCAGATCAGGTATTCAGCTCCCAAGATCTATTTCTTTGACCACAAACTCAGAAAAACGAAACCTCTGCAATGGGAACACAGGCATCATCCCCACCCCCCCACCCCCACCCCCAAATTTTTTTTTTTTTTTCCTTGGCCAGGTCTGTGTTCAGCTAATTAGATTTAGTTACAAAAAAAAGGGGAGTGGTATCCATTTGAGAACTTTACCTTTGAAGACCATTTACAGATTTGCCGTCGTATTATTAGCACTGTATTTTTTCAACCTCCGAACCGGAGAGCATATCTGATAAACCAGATTTTGGTATGTTGATGACAAATCTCAGGATATCTGGCCCATTTGGTCCTGAAGACCGAGGACGTCGTGTAGCCCTATAAGAAGGTAACAAACATCGTTATCCTGTTGAAACTGTATCAGTCAATGATTGGGGGCATATCACTCCATACAATGTATTGGATAACAGGGTATTGGGGAGGAGTGTTAATCCATCTGTGGCAGGAACGACTGGGAGAGGTGGTACTCTCTCCTCTCTTATCTCCTCTCTCTCTCATCTCTCTCTCTCTCTCTCTCTCTCCTCTCTCTCTCTCTCTCTCTCTCTCTGTGTGTGTGGTGTGGTGTGTGTGTGTGTGTGTGTGGGTGTGTGTATCTAAGGGATATATTGGAGATATATATATATAATATATATATATATATATATATATATATATATATATATATATATGTGTGTGGTGTGTGTTGTGTGTTTGTGTGTGTGTGTGTGTGTGTGTGCAAGTTCAATGACTGTCTTCTTTTTTTTCCCTTCTTAACTCCTTGAAGAATTACCGGGTCTCTCCAGTTGTATGTGCCAGGGCCTTGGTCTTTGCCATATGTTTTTTTATTTCCACCCAGCAACTTTGTCAGTCCATACAGAGTTTGTTGTTGTTGTTGTTGTTTGTGATTTTGTTTTTGATTTGTTTTTTTTCTGTCTTAACCCTTCGATGAAGAATTCTCTGGACGGCTGTCTAGCCAGGCTGTTGGGCCTTGTCACATGTCCATGATAAAATGTGCCTTTCTTTTCTGGACGTATGCTTATACAGGAGACCATTCCTCTTTAGCCATCAGCTGAAAGTTTCTCTGTGGTCTTAATGTTTGAATCTCTTTTTCAATTCCCACACCCTGCCACTCTGTTTTTATTCAGGTTGTGCGCTCTTTGTTTTACCGATCCAGTTTCCCATCCAATTTGGATGTCATCTTTGATTCTTGTGTACCTTTTGTACATTCTTCTGCAACAATCTTCTTGGTTTTCATTTCTTCGTCTGACTTTCATAAATGCTTGTTGAGCTCTGCTTCTCTGTGCCTTTTGCTTGGTTCTTTTTTGCTCCTCTGCTCGATCTCTTGTTTAGTATATAAAGGATGGCTACACTCACTCAGAACTCACTGATTCGGAAAGCCTAAGAGGAACCTGATTTTGCGGTTTCTAACATAATGAATGACACAACTATATTTTTTACTAAACATGCGCAAGATATGCATACATCGGTTGAAATACTTGCCAGGTTTAAAAGATTTTCTGGACTTAAAATGAATACACAAAAAAAAATAAAGCTTTAAGAATAGGACAACATGGTATGAAAACATCCCATTTACCATAGTTACTAAGATAAAAACACTGGGTATATACTTTGAAGCACATAGATTAGCTAAGAGACATTGAAGACAACTGGACACACAGGTTAGAGCACGTAAATAGAATGATAAGGGATTGGAGCAAACGAGACCTAAGTATTTTTGGTAAGATAGTAGTGATTAAAAGTTTTCTTATTAGTCAGTTGACATATGTAATGCAATCCATTAGTATTCCAAGCAACATTTTAAGTAAAATTAATACTATCTTATATACATTTTTATGGCAGAAAAAAAAAAACATAGCAACAGAAAAGCATTTGAAAAGTAAAAAGAAAAACATAATGGAGCTGAAGTAGAGGAAGGAGGTATTACAATGATCAACATGATTGACAGCAAAAAATGCTTGAATCTACAATGGGCTGGAAAAACTATTTGAAGTTACCGATAATCAAAACTGGGGGTATATATTCCAAAATGGCATATTGAAAAACTGGCAAAGTATGACAGTATTTTCTACATCAATTGTAAAGCACGTGAAGTAAAAGGATTAGATGAAATAGACAATGCCTTTTGGAAAGACGTTATTCGTAGTTATCTAGAAAGCAAATCGGTTACTTCTTTATCAGAAGTAACAAGCGACAATTTCCACAGTCAACTACTTTTTCACAATGCATTGATCACCGTTAGAAGCAAAACACTGCTTTTAGAGAGCATGGCAAGAGAAAAGAATCGCTCATGTGAGAGATGTTATTCACCTATAAACCATAGAAGAAATCCAGAATATACTGGGTCCAAAATAAACCAAACACTATCATTGAATACAACCTGTTAGTCAATGCTTTTCCAAAACCATGGCTTCGGTGGGTCCAAAGAGGGGAAAGAGAGGGAAACACATGTGCATGCAGAGCAAGTCAATACAACACTAAACCAAAACCTATAAAGAAAATAATAGTACAGTACATAGAACCAGTGAATTCTTGTGCATCTCAGTTTTGGTTAAGACAATTTGGAATGAATACAGATAAAGAAATTTGGTCAGAGCTAAAGAAGAACAAAAAAGGATACCCGACTAAGAGTTCTTCAGTGGAAAACATTACATAATATTTACCCAACAAACATTCTTTTAAATAAAATGGAAGTAAAAGAAAATAACAAATGTTCCTATTGTAGGAATACAGTGAATTTTGTTGAACATTCCTATTGGGAATGTCCTACAGTGTGTTCATTATGGAATTATGTTGAAGAAACCATATATAAGAAAATAAATGTGCAGATAAAAGTAAGAACTACAGATGTATTGTTGGGGGTAGCAAGAGCTAGATATTTATCGCAAAATTACACATCTATAAATCACCTTATACTGGTTGGTAAAATGTGTATAAGTATTTAAAAAAAAAACTGATTCGGCTATAGCATTGCGGCTCATTTTTTGACAGAGAGATTAATATGAGACAACTTTCAGTAACACACACACACACACACACACACACACACACACACACACACACACACACACACACACTATTGGAACAATATGACAATCTGACAGAATATGAAGGAATATGACAGAAAATAATTGGAACAAAATGACATCATATTTAAAAGGAGGGTGAAATTTATGTTAATACTTTATGTGTAACATTGATTACTTTGATGTATCCTCCGTAAGGATGTGTACATAGTTAATAGAAATTATGTTGATTTATTATTTGCGGCAGAGTGCATACCTGAATATTTGGACTAAGCTGATAGACACGTTATGTGTACATATGTACTGACATAAACAAAAATCATAAACAGACAAGCATGAGCAAAAATAAGATATGAATGTACAATGGGAGTGTCACAAGCATGCAAAACATGAACTATATACACTAGGTCAAAATATACCAGGCATATAACTGTGTAACAAATCGCCGCTAAAGAAGATACAAGCGATGTCCATCGATTAAGAATAAACACACAGACCTGGGACTGATCAGGAAAGAAGGGGAGGGGGGAGGAGGGAGGGAGGAAAAGGAGGATAGAAACTTTCTCCATGTCTCCCTCTCTCTGTCTGTCTGTCTGTCTGTCTGTCTGTCGTCTGTCTCTCTCTCTCTCTCTCTCTCTCTCTGCTCTCTCTCTCTCTCTCTCTCTCTCTCTCTCTCCTCTCTCTCTCTCTCTCTCCGTGTGCCCTCTCGCTCTCTCCCTCCATCTCTTTGTCTCGCTCTCTTCTTTGCTTTTTGTTTCTCCCTTTTTTTTTTTTTCCTTCGAGCACACCTGGTATCATCCTTGCATACTTATTTTAATTTTAGTCTTTCGTTTCAAGGATGGTTCTCGGAAGATGTCCGGGTCTTTCTTTTGTTTTTAATTAATTAATTAATTAATTAATTAATTAATTAATTATCTTTTCTTTATTTCCAATAAACTTTGTATCTTTTTGTTACACACAATGTGAAAGTGTCACAACTCAAAACACTAGCACAAAACCAAACCCTGACGCTCTGTAACAAAATCCGAAACATTAAAAATCAGCAAAATGATGTCCATTAACAGCAATAAAACATGCAGACTCGCATGGTGCGGGAGAGTTGAAGGAGTAGAGAGAGAGAGAGAGAGAGAGAGAGAGAGAGAGAGAGAGAGAGAGAGAGAGAGAGAGAGAGAGAGAGAGAGAGACGAACACCGCCTTAAACAAATCCAAAAATAAAGGAAAAAAGGTGAGGAAAAAAAAGGACAAAAAAAAGACAAACAAAGGGAAAGAAATAAAGGAAAAAAATTGGTAAAGGCGGGGGTGTTGAAGGGGAATAAAATGTTGAATGATTCAGTATTCCTACCTCTGCACTGTTGACACAATGGACAGTCACAGGCTCGAATCCCACCCCACCTCTGCCCCCCCCCCCCCCCCCCCCCGCCCCCCTCCCTCCCCTGCCTCCATCGTTTCACCTCTATTGTTTAGAATGATTTGGCCACTTCAGCATATCTCATTTTTTTTCAACGCCAAAACTGAATTGTGGTTGTTGTTGTTGTTGTTCGTGGTGGTGGTGTCGTCGTCGTCGTCGTTGTTGTTGTTGCTGTTGTTTGTTTCTATCTCTTGGTATTGTTCTCAAGCAGACATGGAAGGTCATCATTACTAAACTGTGACTCCTTCCACTGTCTGCTCATGAACACATTGTCCTTGAATTGTTCACACAGGAACAGGAGCATTCCTTCAACACTGCCCTTGAATTGTTCACACAGGAACAGAAGCATTCCTTCAACACTGCCCTTGAATTGTTCACACAGGAACAGAAGCGTTCCTTCAACAAGATGAGATCAGTCTGGTTGTGATCGTTGCTATTTAGCATGTGCCGTGTCCATCTTCTGAATACCTCTGATGGAGTATGCGTGTTTGCCAGCTGGTAAATTCACAGAATCCAAGTCCTGTATTGGTCAGTGTCACTGAGTGGAGTGAGGGGTGCTCGCGAAAGATCTGCTATATCCGTCTCCTGGATGTATGAAGGCATGCAAGTTGTTTGTGTATTTTATCAAATCAATCTTTCTTTCACCACTCAAACCACCCTACAACATAACAGCACAAAAACAGGAATCTAGCGAGGAGTGCACATTTAATAACAATGAAAATGGAAGTGATGTTTTTTTCTTTTAGGACATGAACAACATCAACACGTAAGTGCAAACTAATTCATCAACATGTATGTGCACCCACACTCCCTGTTGGGTTAGAAATAATTCATAGTTTCACTCATGACATGATACAGTAACAAGAGGGAGAAGGATCCATATCATCACTCATGACATGGCACAATACCAACATCAACAAACAGACAAACAGGGATGTTCACTTCCTTACAGATTTTTTTCATTCAAGTCTCTCTGGAGATGATTCTGGATATCACACCAGAAGTCAGGTGTGTTGTTGTCCAAGATGGGCTTCACACACACACACACACACACACACACACACACACACACAGAGACACAGAGAGAGAGAGAGAGAGAGAGAGAGAGAGAGAGAGAGAGAGACGAGAGAGAGAGAGAGAGAGAGAGAGAGAATAAACCATCCTGACCTCAATTTCGGAAGCACTGAAGGCTGTTCGCACAACATCACTGCTGCAACTGGGCACAGACGAAAAAGCTGGTGCAACACCCGCAACTGGGCACAGGGGAAGGTGAAGTTAGTCCCACACCTGCGACTGGGCACAGGGGGACAAGGTCGCAAGTAGAGCACTGGTCAGCCATCCGGAAGGAGACATGGCTGCTCAGGAGGTAGGCAGGCCAACGGCTTTCAATGATGAAGGCACTGGGGAAGAGAAGGCAAGTCCTGGCCTCCCAGAAGGCTACCATACCACAGAAGGGAGAAGCAGGACCACTCAGGCACTCTCACCAGAGCACACAGCCAGCATCCCAGATGAAAAATCCCTACAAAGTGAACAATACCATAAATACCCAATCTACCAACTATTCAACATCAAAGTAGTAATAGATTAGAAAGAGCAGGACCGAAATGACTTAACACGTACAACTCAGCAAAAACACACGAACAAGCTGACTGACCACTTTCGAAAACAAACCCAAACATTACAATGTCCGAGCATGTTGATCTAAAATGTTTAAAGATAGCGCTATCACTTAATTACAGTTACCATGCAATGAATCGACAATTGATTAAAAGAAGAAATATTCTTACCCTCGGGGAGGGGGGGGGGGGGGGGGGGGGGCGTACGCCGTAACGAGCACTACCCGACCAACAAGCGGGGACAGCGAGCGTACGATGTGCCTGCTTCTACATCCATACTCGGTCTGTGCAAGTCTATCAGTTGAACTGGTCAAGGTTCGGAAGTGAGAAATGTTCAGACCGGAAACAAGGAGGGAAAGAAGGGGAAAAAATCTCTCTGGCTATGCACACAGCAGATGCGCATAACTCGTCGCGAATCGTGCCTGTGACAGTTAGTGTATGACAGAATTATCAGCATGTACCAGGCCACCTGTTTCTTACATTATCACCGTCTCTGGCAGTCCAGTATCCCGTAACGATTTGTTTTGCTTGGATATTTGGTGAAGACCATCCTGTTGCTGGTCGTAACATGTCTCAACATGGCTGCCTTTGTAATTTGGTTTTGAGACTTAGACTTGTATAGTGGGGATCTTCAAGTGATTCGCACGTGGAGATTAAAAGTCGATCTGGTACTGGGTGGCTACTCACCATTCAGATCACAGTGTTTTGTGAAGCAGATAGTTGATGCTATGCTCATGTTTTCTCCTCTTTGCTGTTGAAATCAAACCTGAGCACTTCTTCTTCAGTCAGCGCTTCTCCATTTTCCCAGATTCAAACAGTCAGGTGGGAGGAATCTCTCGTCTAAAACCTTTAACCTTGTAAGTCAGTACTGCCTGTCGTAGATTGGCTGCAGAGGGCTAGCTACCACAGATCACACCATATCCAGAAGTCACCTCATGAAAAAGAATTATTACATCTGACACCGGACTGGTGGACACTGGCAGTAATTGCTCCCCAGCTGAATTAAAAATGTTGCCACTGTACCAAAAGGAAGCAAGACAGCAGAGGAAACATGTTTATAGGAGCTTGGAATGTGACAACCTTGAATGCTACATAAAGAATGAAAGAACTTCCCACGAAGTGGATACCTGCCTCTGGAAGATACGGGCATTAAATGAAGATCTTCAGAAAAAAAGAGCTACTGTTTATTAACAACCACTCTGTAATTACTATCGTCTAATTTACATACTCGACAGATTAGCTGAGGTCAGCACCAGTTTGCAACAAGAACAGTTTCAACAAACAAACAAACAATCAAAAAATATCAGATAAATATTGAAATTAAAACCTCCACCTCCAGAATGGCATGCTACATAGTACATGGGAGATTTATATGGAGATTTGCCTGATGTGAATTTTATTTCATTAAATCTAATCCCATAAGAATCTTTAAAAAGTTTAAGTAAAATATCCGCTAAACATGAACAGATGAATTACAAGACAAAAAACACTGCACGTTTCAACCTCTTATGTCTTCTTCAGGCAAGATAAACAACACACAGAACAACGAAAATGAAGAACGAGCAATCACTTATCAAATTCGGCGCAAAATGGGCATTGGACTATCTTTCAAGACATTTTTTGAAAACACTCACCTGTTTCATATGTGTGTGTGTGTGTGTGTGTGTGTGTGTGTGTGTGTGTGTGTGTGTGTGTGTGTGTGTGTGTGTGTGTGTGTGTGTTGTCATTATTGTCTGTGCGTCAAAGTCATTACTTTACTCTGCTCAGTATGTCTTTCCCTCCCCACACCCAAATGCTTGCTTCATCTGCCATAGTCCTAGCAGGGGTAAGCCACAATCTTGCAAGAAGGCTAGTGAGATCAGACCCATTATTAAAACCTGACAACAAATTGGGATGAACTGAGGAAGTCTTAGCTCAAATGAACTGAGGAATCAGTTACTGAGGGTCCCATTTACTGTCCATTCAATACCTCATAGAAACCACTTCATTACTACCTCATCAACTTAGATACACCTTCTGCTGTGTCCAAATTTTACTGGTTAAGGAACAAACAGGCGACAAATTAGCAATGATTTTTGGTCACTACGTTAATCATAATGCACGCCACGTGACCGCTTGTTAGTGTTGTTAAATGCTTTCACTTGGAATGTGTGGCGTGTGGTCATCCTACAGCCGTGACCGCTCAGAGCAGTCTGCTTTCATTGGGTGAACACGCCATGGGATGTGGCTGGTCCTGCTTCCTGTATTTGAAACACGATAGCTGATCACTGGCCGGAGACACCAGCTCCACCAACGCTTTAGTACTTGGCGTTTGTACAGGCAACGCCCCTCTTATAATTGAGGGGTTCACATGGTTGTCATCAAAGTCGTCTGCTTGAGCTGGTAGAATCTAAAGTACCTGCCGAGTGGTTGACTTTTAGATGGAGAGATTTTCTGCGAGGAGTTGACATCAAGGACAACGCGTACACGAAGCTCAGTGATCTTGGTGACTCCTTTTCCCTCATTACCAGAAGTTGATTAGAAAGTGTCGATGTCCTGCAGGAAGGTTCTCTGTTTGTCAGTCTATAGCCTGACGATGCTGGGGACTGCAGAGAGTGCCCTTATTGTGGTCAGTGTGGTCACAGTGTAGTGAACAGTGCCGTTATTGTGGTCATGGTGTGTCACAGTGTAGTGAACAGTGCCGCTACTGTGGTCAGTGTGGTCACAGTGTAGTGAACAGTGCCGTTATTGTGGTCAGTGTGGTCACTGTGTAGGGCAGAGTGCCCTTATTGTGGTCAGTGTGGTCACAGTGTAGGGCAGAGTGCCCTTATTGTGGTCAGTGTGGTCACAGTGTAGGCAGAGTGCCCTTATTGTGGTCAGTGTGGTCACAGTGTAGTGAACAGTGCCGTTACTGTGGGTCAGTGTGGTCACTGTGTAGGGCAGAGTGATGTTATTGTGGTCAGTGTGGTCATAGTGTAGGGCAGAGTGCCGTTGGTTGTGGTCACTGTTGTCACTGTGTAGGGCAGAGTGATGTTATTGTGGTCAGTGTGGTCACTGTGTAGTGCACAGTGCCGTTATTGTGGTCAGTGTGGTCACAGTGTAGTGCAGAGTGCCGTTATTGTGATCACTGTGGTCACTGTGTAGGGCAGAGTGCCGTTATTGTGGTCACTGTGGTCACTGTGTAGGGCAGAGTGATGTTATTGTGGTCACTGTGGTCATAGTGTAGTGCACAATGTTGTTGTTGTGGTCAGTGTGGTCACAGTGTAGGGCAGAGTGCCGTTATTGTGGTCAGTGTGGTCACAGTGTAGGGCAGAGTGATGTTATTGTGGTCACTGTGGTCATAGTGTAGTGCACAATGTTGTTGTTGTGGTCATGTGGTCACAGTGTAGGGCAGAGTGCCATTATTGTGGTCAGTGTGGTCACAATGTAGGGCAGAGTGCCATTATTGTGGTCAGTGTGGTCACAGTGTAGGGCAGAGTGCCGTTATTGTGGTCAGTGTGGTCACAGTGTAGGGCAGAGTGATGCTGTTGTGGTCAGTGTGGTCATAGTGTAGTGCACAATGTTGTTGGTGTGGTCAATGTGGTAATAGTGTAGTGCACGATGTTGTTGTTGTGGTCAGTGTGGTCACAGTGTAGTGCACGATGTTGTTGTTGTGGTCAATGTGGTCACAGTGTGGTGCACAATGTTGTGGTGGTCAGTGTGGTCACAGTGTGGTGCACAATGTTGTTGGTGTGGTCAATGTGGTCATAGTGTAGTGCACGATGTTGTTGTTGTGGTCAGTGTGGTCACAGTGTGGTGCACGATGTTGTTGTGGTCAGTGTGGCCACAGGGTAGTGTACAATGTTGTTGTGGTCAGTGTGGTCACAGGGTAGTGTACAATGTTGTTGTGGTCAGTGTGGCTACAGGGTAGCGTACAATGTTGTTGTGGTCAGTGTGGTCACAGTGTAGTCGTTCTACAGCCTGACAATTCACACAGCTGAATGCCTTGTTGGGGTCAGTGTGGTAACTGTGTAGAACAGAATGATTTTCCACCAAAACACACTTGGCACGTCTTGCACATGTTTGAATTCTGCGCCCAAGCCAACGAGATGATAGGCTTCTTCAGGATAAAACAGGTTACTGCAAAATTATAACAAAATGGTATACGAAACGTGGACGTTATCTGTTCGTATTCTGCCAAAGATATGCATCTCTTTTTTTTGTACGGATATTTTTTTCTTCTAAAAATACTTCAACATATTTGAACTGAACAAATTCGCACCTAAATATGACTTCTGTACATGCTTTCTTTTTACTGTATCAAGTATTCCTGAAAATTGAAAATAAAATTGTGCCAAATTAGTGCGTCTATTGAATACACTCTTTTGGCCAGAAATTTAAGCAGTATGTGAATTAATATTCCGGTTTTGAATGCAAAATACCGAATCCTATCAATGTTAAATGCTGATTACTCATAGTTTTTTTTTTTGCAACAAGAAATAAAGCAGGGAACTGTCAACAATAAACAAAATGCAAGTGGAGTAACTCTTGCTCCCTTAAGGAAACTTAACTCAGAGTAACTTTTAAGACTGGCACAGCCTTTTAAACTTAAATGAAGTCAGACAAATACAAAGACGAACATCTAACAGTTGGGGGAAAACAAGCATATCTTTGCCTAGTCATTACTGTGATGACGGAGGAGTTGTTGGCTTGCACTAGTTTTCCCCCACTATTAGATTGTTCATTTTTGTATTTGTCTGACTTTATTCAAGTTTAAAAGGCTGTGCCAGTCTTGAATTAAGTTACTCCGAGTTAGCTTTCCTTCTGGGAGCAAGAGTTACCCTACTTGTTTACTGGCTTTTTTTTTTTTTTTTTTTTTTTTTTAGTTAATAAAGATATACAGACATTTCATACAAAGGAAATATATCTTCATCATACGTTATTTTAAAAAGAAACGTACATCTGAAGATGTACCTTTTTTGCATTAAGCCCTTGATAAATACGCCATATCTATATATTCTGTGTTCAAGCGCATATTATCATACTGCATATTTCTTCAGAGAGCCTAATAAAATGATTATGGCTTATCAAGATATTCGCCACCGTGTGCAATGCATCTAACTCCTT
Source organism: Conus betulinus (assembly GCA_016801955.1). Taxonomy (NCBI): domain Eukaryota; kingdom Metazoa; phylum Mollusca; class Gastropoda; order Neogastropoda; family Conidae; genus Conus; species Conus betulinus. The sequence goes on from JADBJO010029144.1 coordinate 14,767, forward strand.
CACTTTAAATTCATATTTAATCTAAAATTGTGTTCTTCCGAAGCTTGTGCAGGTAACGTTCAAACATGTCACTGGCTGCTGTAACTCTGACTCTCAATCCATTTCATTAGGTTGTCCTCCATGGATCGATTCCGTTTTTCACATCAGCACATTGAGGGTGTACAGAAAGGGATTGACTGCCGAGTTCAGGGGCAGAACAAAGATTGCCATAGCAACGTTGACCTCTCCAGACACAGGCACGCCCTGAGAGGCCAGGAGACCCAGCAGACCAATGGGAAACCAGCACAGGAAGTCTGACATGGCGATGGTGAACAGTCGACGGGCAATGTCGGTGTCATTAGATCTCTTAGACGTTTGGGCCACCGACAAACGACTGGTCTGTACAGAGTAAAATATGATGGTTTGCCCGAAGGCAATAATGACGAACAGGATGAAGTTCAGAACAATCATGATAGCAAAGGTGTACAGATGACCAGTGAATTGCTTCCTGGTGACTGGCAGAGGGATGCAGATGCCTGTCTGACTGTAGAACTCCCAGTGAGCATGACCTGGAAAGAAGGGCACAGCTGCCAGCAGGATGCCCATTACCCAGCATGCACTACTGGCCAGTTGTGCCTGAGTGCTGCTGAAGTTCAGGAAGTGGAGAGTGAACCGCACGGCCAGAAAGCGGTCCAGAGTGATGAGACAGATGATAGCAGCAGACACTTCAGAAGAAAGCAGGGACAGGAAGCCTGCAAGCTGACACACAGGACTGTGTCTCCATGACACATCTTCCCACACATAGATGTTCCGATACATCCTGTCAGCCATTCCTATCACTGCCAGGTACAGCCCCATCAGAAAGTCGGACACACACAGGTGAACTATCAGCACATTGAAGCCTGTGGATCCTCCTTGTTTGAGGGTCATCACGCGGAACGCCCCGCTGACCAGGTTGCCCAGTATGGCCAGTGAGGAAAAACACACCAAGCACTCCTCGGTACACACTGGACCTCAACAAGTCACTGCAAGATGAGAGTTCATTCATGGGAGCATGGCAGTTTTGTTGGGGTTGAAATCGTCCATAAAAATGCACTGCAGCACAGTTTGTAGTTGTCAGCATGCACCACTCTGAGCTGAGTAAGGTCTTTGAGGACGTCCTGCTGAATATCATCATCAGAAGGCAGCCTGTCATATCCAATGTCTGAAGGTGTGCCATCGCCTGCATGCTTTGAGCTTTAATGTGATGGGTGCCACAACCTGAAACATTCAACAACTCCACCCCAAGGAATAGATTCCCAATGCCACCATCTATTATTTGGGAGACTGATTCCTGACAGATATAGAATCTTGATCTGTCCAAGTACTATACCTGAGGGGCTGAGGGCTTGAGCAGCATGTCCTCGCAGAAAGTTGGAAAGGGGGTTATTGGAGAGAAATAAGGCCTTTAGATTAAGCATGCTTTGAAACGTTTTTGATTAAAGAGGAAACTCGGTTGTCACTGAGATCCAGGGTGACCATGTTCATGAAGGAGGTGTGTTCCCTAACACAGACACCTGGCAGCTGGCCAGGCTGAGATAGACCAGCATCATGTTGGATGACAACTGTCCCATCGTCATCCCACTGCCACGAGCATTCAGGTATTTCAGGGTCTGGAAACTGGCCAGCAGAGAACCAGTGAGGGCAGGTGAAAGCCAGGGCCATGGCAGGTGCACTCTGTGGGACAGTGCAGGTCACAGAACAGTTCGTCATCAGACTGTGGGCAGTGGTACATGCCGTCACACATGTGGGAGGGATGCAGACAGACGGAAGAGCCACGACAGCGGTAATATCCTGGACACTGGTAGTGCTCACACCGCTCTTCATCCTGCCACTCTGGGCAGTCATACACCCCGTTACACCTGGTGAACACTGGCAGACAGTAACCCTTGGGACATTGGTAATGGGTCTCTGGACACACAGAATGCCCTGACACCCCGTGTGTTTGATTCAATCGATAGATGGTATGCCACTGCTTTTTGAAATCAAACAACCTGCTGGGGGTGCGGTTGGAAGAATGTATACAGGTGTGTTGTGCCAGCGATATCTTCAGTAATCTAAGTTACAGTTGTCTTCATCTTCACCATCTTCACAGTCCATCTGTCCATTACATTGCTCTGCAGCACTGTAACACTGTCATCAACCTGTTAATGCAGACACATGACTCTACTCTCTCTCTCTCTCTCTCTCTCTCTCTCTCTCTCTCTCTCTCTCTCTCCTCTCTCTCTCTCTCTCTCTCTCTCTGTAGCAGCAGTGTGTTTGTGTAGTTGGTAAGTGTGTTAGAGTAAAAAGCAAAAAATAATTGGATAGTGTTACAACGATGGAATTATTTTAGTTTTTCATTCAGAAATTCTTTTACTGACGCTATCATTAAATTCAGAAGACATCTATTTTAAATTGTGTTTAATCTCCGCCTTCCTTTTTTAAAAAAAAAACAAACAAATAACAAACAAAAGAAAACAATACTTCGTTACGGAAGATGATGATCATTCGAGGTGTGTCGTTTACATTGTGATAGAAAAACGTGTTCTGTTGTGGTTTATGTACGCTAAAGGGATTAGTAGTTAAGCAAATGTAAGATTTTTAAGGCTTACTAGTGTGATTTGGTGCTTTCTTTTAGTGAAACATTTTTGTGGATAATATATCAGTGGCACTAATTTCTGTAGCACCTAGAAAACACTAAACTGACCTGTTTGCTCAAGCCGCATCTTCTAGTCTTTGAGGACAGGGCTGGTGAACACAGAAGTCTTCATCACTGTTGTCCACACAGTCCTGATGATGGTCACACAGCAGGGCCTGTAAGGAACTCTCTTATATCCCTGTCCGACAGCTGTAGTAAGGAGGAAGTGACGGAGTGGTCACCGGACATGTGAGGGATGACGGGATATCCCATGACTCAGGGTTGTGGCCAAAGGAGTGGGGTCTTGGGTCCAGCAATAGCGGGTGGTTTCACAAGCCAAGAAACGGTGAACAGTGTGGTTAGAAGGACAGGCCGTGAACCTAATACGTACGTCCTTTGTCTTCAGGTCGGCCAACTGATCGTGCTTGCAGGAGAGAAAAATCGAGGTGGGGACTGCTGGCTGTCGTGCTCGCACAGATAGACGTTGGGCTGAAATCACAATGTTGTTCTGGCACTTTTCCAACAGGATTGTGTGTGGTGATATGCGCAGTACTAAGGTGCCCTGTTGCCTGTGGTCCCTAGCGTAAAGTACGCCACATAGATTCTGTAATTTGTACGGAAGGTAGGCCTCATATAATAGTGTGCAAAATACGCTGCTGTTTTGTCAGCCCATGTCAGTGTCCGCTGATAGCTGTAAACATAAAAGAAGAAAATTGTGAGACGCAATCTAGACATGCTGAATGTAGCTAATCATATCGTCTTCATTCGATTGTTGCGAGCGGGGCTGTCCTCACAAGGAAACTCAGTTCCCCCTCCACCCCACCCCACCCACCCACTCTCCCCTCTGTGTATATATTAGCTCTGAATGCATTAACTCGAGTTTTTTGATTAGATGATCTTTGTGCCAAAACCCTGGTGCCTTGGTCTTTGCTGCCACCCTCGTACTTGGAGACAAAATTGTCACCGTAAAACGCTGATTCTCCCATGTGCACTACGCAGACCTGTACACAATTCTCGGGCAGGTGATGAGTATCAACCATGCCTCCTGTTTTCACTCCACTCGGACGCTCGCGAGTTTGACAGAGAGATGGCTCTATGGTCTGGACTGTAATCTCCTCGGGAGAAGAGCAGAGATGGCACAAGGCAGAAACGAACACGTGGCAGTTCGAACAGTCTATAAGATCCTGCTTTCAGATCGAAATAATAAACTGTCGCTGCCTGGTCCGCGGTGGGATGGCTTTCTTCCTGTGGTGTGTGGTGTCCGGTGCAGACTCTTGGGGATCTTCATTCTTGTGAAACTTGCACGATTTTGGTATCCATCCTCTGAATCCAGCATAACAGGCATGTCTGCCTCTTCATTCCCTTGGATACTGCAAGGGAAGGGGAATAAAGGTCGCTGTACATCGTGTTTCCTCTTTTTTTTTTTCTTTAATAGCAGACAGGTATAGCAATGATAGAGGCGTTCCCTTTACCGCTTTGTTTACGTAGGCGATCGACCTGCACGTCCCTAGAATACGCCTCTAAACCTTTCAAACGTATCACTCTGTATTCCTCGCAAAGAATCTCCACAAATCACATTTTGTCCTACCTTTTCTTCCAGATCTCCCCACAAAGTATCGCAATTTTCCTTTTAAAAACATTCGTTCTTCGAGGTCACTGGTCTTTTTTTTACGTTTTTTTCCCCAGTGCTTTACTTTAAGTCATCGTCTCTCCTGTGTTCAGCGACTGGTTGTCCACAGTCCAATCAGTGACAGTCTCTCTTAGTTAGTGCCCTGCTCCTGTTCCCCACCAGCGCCCCCAGTCCCTCACAGGGCAACCGTCTCCGACATGAGGTCAACTTTTGGAGATGTCGAGGATCAAACGTCTTTGACATGAAGTCATCCTTGGAGGTCGGGACCCAGGATGTCATGTCTGATCAGGGTGGTATTATTCTTCGTAAGCTGAAGTATCTGCAGGCAACTGCTG
>JADBJO010029145.1:0-2500 GCA_016801955.1 Conus betulinus
GTATACTCTCTGCTCTGTGGCTGTCTGGTCTTTCTTTCTGTCTCTCTTCTCTCTCTCTCTCTCCTCTTTCTCCTGCTTTCTCCATGTATGGGCATCTTCCTCCCTTTTCGAAGAAGAAATCTTTTCTTCTGCGTCTGGATGGGGCATAGGACATGTATTGATGGGATCGAGGATGGTGGTTCCCATTTAGTTGTCGGTTCAAAGCTGCTAACAGAGAGATTGGTGAATACCACCACCATGCTATAGATTACCCTTTCATTGCCCGTTTGTAAGTGGGAAAACATGACACACACACACACACCACACACACACACACCACACACACAAAACATTATGATATGAGGAAGTGATAAATGAAAATAAGAAGGCGAAGAATGTGCAGTAGGGATGATACAAGGCCTTAGTGTTCCGTTGATTCATCCACATGCCATGTACACAGACATGACAACAGGCAGACACACACACACACACCACACACACAACTGCGCACACAGCGCGCGCGTGCGCACGCACGAACGCAACACAAATGCGCACGCATGTTCGACAAGGCAGACCTATACGCTTACAGAGTTAGATATATTGGTAGATAGGCACGCACACACACACACACACACACACACACACGCACACTCACGCGCGCGCGCACACACAGAGACACACACACCGCACACATACTCGCGCGGGCGCTCGCGTGCGTCCACGTTACACACACACACACACACACACAGATAAAGTGACGCACGGATGCTGTGTGCATACAGAAGAGCTCGGCGGAAGTGCACCTCGTTTGAGAAAGTGTTCACTGACGGTCAGGTAAACAAGCAGACAAACTTATCAGTACGACTCCAGAGCTCATAGTGGATGGGTCGCCCAACTGACAGTTTGTTGTTGTTGTTGTTGTTGTTCTTCTTTCTCCAGGGAAAACGACCGCAATCAACCAGTTGATTATTCTGTCGCTGTGGAGGAGGTTGGAAGCACACACACACACGCGCTCGCACGCACGTATGCACACACACACACACACACCACACACACACACACCCACACAAAAGCAAGCCTATATGGAGAGTCTGGAGGCCCTTCACACAAAGGTGTCGATGGGTGTGGCCTCCACGACGCTCTGGGACAGGCTGTTCCAGTTATGGATTGTTCTTTGTTAAAAAAAACAAACAAAACAAACAAACAAAGACTGTTGCTGATATGTGTGTGCGGCATCTTGGTTGAGTGTATTGATGGTTGCGGCCTCTCCTCTGGCGGGCTATGTATGGCAGGCTCCATCTTTTGTTCCAGAAGCGATGTTGTGCTGAGGGTGTTACTGAAATTCGAAAGTCCACTGCTGAGTTCTCCAGGTCTCAGGAAACAAGTCTTCTCACAACACTTGTCGGAGAACTGGATCGCTGTGGACGGTTACAACGTCAGTGTCAGTGCTACAAACAATACGCTGACGTTGATAGTGTCGGGCTCTGTAGCGAGCTTGGCAAGAACCCTGACAAGACCCCCGAGCCAGCGTCTGGACTGACCCGGTAAGATAAAGAGTGCATGTGCGTGAATGTGCAAAAGTGCCCAAGCATATTGACCAACACCACAGAAGTGTAGGGTGAACTCGTGTGTGTGTGTGTGGTGTGTGTGTGTGGTGTGTGTGTGTGTGTGCGTGCGTGCGTGCGTGCCGTGCGTGCGTGTGTGTGTGTGTGTGGTGTGTGTGTGTGTGTGTGAGGAGAAAGAGAGAGACGTTAAACATCCACCTGAACCCCCCTCCACCCCGCCTTCATGTCAAAAGGCTTTTTGTAATTACTCACTTTAAAGTATTAGGTGGTGGGAGAGAATATAAAACATAAGCATAGCGTCGTTTTTCTGACTGAAAAAAGGACACAATGTGGGTCTGGATTACACTTTATCGTCACAACGAGCGGTCTCCCTCCCCCCCCCCCCCCCCCCTCTCTCTCTCTCCTCTCTCCCACCCTCTCCTCTATTCACACACACCACCCACACCACAACCACACCCACACACACACACACACACACACACGGTATAACCGATGATTCTTCACCAGAGAAATGAGAGGCACAGTTCTGTAGTGACGCACGGTTTCTGCGCTCATAGACGAGCTCAGCGGAAGTGCACCTCGCGTGAGAAGTGTTCACTGACTCAGGTAAACAAGCAAAACTCCGGCAGTACGACACGGGAGCTTGGAGAGAGTGGACTAGCTAACTTGTAGTTGGCTAGGGAGTTCAACACTCGGCCTTGAGGAGAGAGCGGACTGGCTAACTTGTAGTTAGCTAGGGAGCTCAACACTCGGCCTGAGTGTACTACAGTGTCGTACTACAGTGACAGTAACGCTAGTGACAGACCAGTGTTAGGGCCTCCAGGTTATAGGAGACAGTTTTGCCCTAGCACTGCGACAGTACAGCCGTAGACGGTTACAACGGCTAGGACGGTTCTGACAGTACCACTGCTGGGCCCGGAGGGTGACATTTGACAGAAAGACAGTGCATCAGCTGC
>JADBJO010029145.1:7500-12500 GCA_016801955.1 Conus betulinus
GTGTGTGTGTGTGTGGTGTGTGTGTGTGGTGTGCGCGCGCGCGCGCGCGTGTGTGTGTGTGTTTGGGTGTGTGTATGTGTATGCGCGTGTGTGCTTGCACGTGCCAGTTCAGGCAAGCGCATGATGGTCGTTGCCACGCGGTGCGTACACTTTACCCCCCCCCCCCCCCCCCCCCCACGCGCACACACACACGCACACACACATGCCTTCCCCACCTTTGCTATTCCCTCAACGCCTGCCCAAAACGCAGTGTCCGGCCTATCCCATAGTCGTTTCCAGTGACGGGCACTGATCCGTCCTAATCTACTCCGCCACTGCTGCGCTCAAAGTCACTTACCGCTGGGGTTAATTAAACAACAAAAACACACAAACAAAACAAACAAACAAAATATCGGCAGCAACAGAGCCTTTATTAAAGTGGAAGGACCCTCGACAGAGCGGGAGGGGAATTTCTTTAGATGGTGTTTCCTGCCATTCGCAGGGAACTTTAATAACGGATTTCGATAAATTACAGGCACGCGCGCTATGTGTGTGTACGTGCGCGCGCGCGCGCGCGTGTTTGAGCGCTTGCACGCGCGCGCGCGCGCGTGTGTGTATATGTGTGTACTTGATAGGGGACAGAGAGAGGGAGAGAGAGAGAGAGAGAGAGAGAGAGAGAGAGAGACGAAGTTTCTAATTTAGCTTCTTTCTTCATTCTGTTTCATACTCCGCTACAAAGTCATCCTCAATATAAACACGATAGGCAAGATATTCAAGGGCCGGAGCTCGAAACCAAGACATGTTTCAGTTAATTAGCCTATATTTTCCTCCCCTCGTGCACTAGCACACACACCCCTTTTTTTTTTTTTTTTTTTTTTTTTTTTTTTTTATAGAGTCGGAGAATTAATGTGAGTAGGGCTCTCGAGAGACGCAGATCAAGGTCAAGGTCAAGAGACGCTCATACTTGCCTTTGATTCAAAGACGGCATCAAAATGTTTTTTTTTGGGGGGGGGGGGGGGGGGGGGGGGGGGGGGGGGATAGAGATGGTGTACTTGCTGGAATAGACTGGGTCAATGGCTGTAAACATTTAAATTTTAAGACAAAAAAAAAAAAGGGGGGGGGGGGGGGGGGTTGCAATAAAGGTTAAGAGAAAAATCCAGATGTACAAGGAAATAACAGAGTGCAAGCTGATTCACGACGCTGACGATACAGATTTTTTTTTTCTCTACCAGGAGATAGAAGTTTTTTTCGATACTTGTGAAGACGTTCCAATAAGTTTAAATTCTGTTTCAGGACTCTGCATACACTAAGGGAAAAAACAGGTGTGTATTTGGCTAGGAGTCGCAACAATTCCTGCAGTTCGTTATGTGGAACGTTTGGGTTTGGACTGGTTTTGACTGATGATTTAGAAGAATATGTTGAAACAAAGACACTCCCAAAGATTGGCACAGATAACAATATTTGCTATTTAAAAAAAAAAAGAAAAATAAAAGGAGGAGGTGGGGGTAAAACGTCAATAACTCCTCTTGGCAGAGCATCGATATTAAAATCTGTCATCCTTTCAAACAAACAAAAATAGATCTAGTTGCAAAGTGAACGACTGCAGGCGGAAATCTAAACAAATCTTAAATAAATGTCAGCGAACCGCCTAGAGAAACGTGGACAAACGAGTCACAAGACAAAACACAACGCGTTTCGACCTCTCATGTCTTCTTCAGGTGAAACAAAGACGAACAAAATAACGAAAATGCACTTAGCTTTGATCGCTTCAGATTGCTTCTGAGTTCAGTGCAAGGAAGAAAGCGTTGAATGCCTTGTTCAAACAAAAATAAACAAAGCATTTTCTTTGAGAAGTTGATGGTCAGTATGGACTAAAAGTTTTTTTTTCTTTGAGAAGTCGAAGGTCAGTATGGACTAAATTACCACTTCCGCGGTCACTGAGGAGAAACATCAGGTTTCGAAATACCGGTATCTGACCAGGAGTTATATGTTAGTGAGCTACCTCCCCATTGGAGATGGTCTCCCACTTTGGAGACTATAAGCTTGCTGAAGGTTCATTTTGAGAAGCATTTATTATTCCCCATTCACCCACTCAGCACATACTGTCAGTTAGGCAGAATCATCTACCCTGCAGATATGAACCCTGATCCAGCACACGTAGTAAACACCACCTGCTGAGCTGCTATTGACAACGCTGTTTGCTAAGTCGCGAAGCCAGTGTGTGTCTCCCTTCCGGAGGGGGCCACCACGTCCGTCCAGTGACCGTCCCCCGTGAAACTAACCATACTGGCGAACTCGACACGGATTCACCAAGGGCACAGACGTGGGTGAGAAAGATGAAATTGAGGTCATCATGAAGCTGGGCTCAAAGAGGCACAGGGTGATACTTAAGGATTATTTTGTTTATTTACTTAAAAAAAATAATTTATCATCATCATGATCATCATCATTGTAGTATTAATAATAATTTCTATTATCATGTTGTCCCACATTCTGTGCCACCTTCAGTGGCGTTGCACCCCGCGCCGCCGCTCATTCCGACCTCCCCGTCCAAAGCCGCAGTCCCGTCACCGGCAATCCACAGGGAGCAGCAGCCAATGTCAAGTCGTCTAGAGGCGACCCACCGGAGGAGGAGACACTGCATTGCTGCCGAGTCACTTCGATGGTGTTCAGTGGCGCCTGTTCTGATCTAACATACCCAGGACGCCCACCTACCAAGCCCACCACTGACAACAATAACTGCTTGGTCGCGGAGCCGGCGTGAGTGAGCTCTCCCTCCGGAGGGTGCCACCACGTCGGTCCAACGACGGTCCCCCATGAATTTGCCGATAACCGGTGACCCCGATGGGATCAAACCAAGGCTATGGACACAGAGAGGACATCCAGACTGAGGCCATGAAGTGCCACAGAACTTGCGCGACTTTTCTTTTTTTTTTTTTTTTCTTTCTTTTTTTTTCCTTTTTTTTTTCTTTCTTTTTTTTGTTGTTGTTGTAAACGCTGATTGGTAAGAATGAAGATGATGAAGATGCTGCTACGGATTTCCGTTCCGTTTCTGAGACTGCATGAACCAGATTGTAATGAAGACTGAAAGGAGATAATTTGATTATAATTATGTGAAGCGTTGCACAAGTGACTATAATAACCTTTGTTTAGAGGTGGTTTTTGTTGTTGTTGTTGTTCGTTTTGTGTGTTTGTTTATTTTGGCTTTTCATCTGGTATGATGTCTTTCAGGAAGCGGAGACGTTCCATGATGACATTGAACTGAAACAAGGGAATCCTGGGCCCGGCGTTACAAGATTTGTATGAGGTAGGTGTTCGTTTGTTTGTTGATTTTATTTTGTTTTGATTAATCACCTTTCCCCACATTCTCCCCGCATCCCTTCCCCCCCCCCCCCCCCCCCCCCTCCCCACCAGCTTGACATGAAGCAGTGTGAGGGTCTAAAAATGGTGAAGTGGTCCTTCCGGTGAGGCGATAAGCCGAGGTGGTCCCGTGTGCATGCACACAGTTTAGCGCATGTAAAAGAATCCAGGGCGCTAGCGGTATCCTTGGTACCACCGGGCGGACGGTAGGCCCTTTGGAAAGACGGCTTTGCTGCGGAGACCGAGAATTCCACAAGCCAGAGAAATCTTGCCATGACTGTGATTAACCTGTTACCTACTACTCTCAGCATGCTTGGGTCGTTAGTTGTTTGCTTTTTATTCACTTACTCATTTAATTATTAATTGATTGATCGACTGACTTTTTTTTTTTTACATAGCATCTGATGTATTTTGCGGCTTTAACTTAATGGGAAAAAGCATAATATTTTTACTCTTTGAAAACAGTAAGTTAATTATATCTTTAAATTATTGATGATAATAGAGAAACAGTGATTATGTCCCTTAAGGTAGGAATTAAACGTAGGAATTAAACTCTTACTCTTCAAGAGGCTCGGTCCTGGGGTTCTTAAGGACAGACCTGCAGATCTGTCAACACAGAATGTGACCATGTAACGGTGGAAAGCTGAGGAGAATGGAAAAGTAGGTTGACAAGCTAGAGGGGGTACCACATGTCTCCCATCATTGCATCGTATGATTATCATCACACATGCGTGTGTGCGCGTGCGTGCGTGCGTGTGTGTGTATGTGTGCGTGCGTGCGTGCATGTATGTTTTGTGTGTGCGCGCGGCTTCGCATATGTTCAGTTGTGCGTAATCCAGATATTAAAAAAAAACTCCTGTAATGTGGAGTATTGTTTATTTTTGCTAGCTTCCATTTTTATATCTCTGTTGCATATGCAGCTTGCTTTTTTTTTGGTTAGTCAAAAGAATGTCTTTCTTTGCTCGCTGCTTTTTAACACAGGTTTGGAACCACGGTTCACTCCTTTAAACACACACACACACACACACACACACACACACACACACACACACCACACACACAGACACACACGCGCACGCTCGCACCCCCAACCCACATAATAATATAATGTGGAGTGGTTGTTTCATTTTGCTACGACACAAACACGCACGCACATGAGTCCGCACCCAAGTACAAAAGAGACCCCTAATCCTTGTCAAAAGCAAAAATGATGTTACCCCCAACATTTACCAGTGTGAGATGAATATTATTTCCGATGAGAACAATTATGATAGGATCATGAAGATCATAAACCAATAAAATCTGAACACCACATAACACGATTACAATTATCTAGCCATTAAACAACACAGCGTGCTATCATATCAGTAGGAATTGACAATCATCCGCCGGTCATGTTTGTCGTTCATGAGAATAAGAAACATCTACAGACTACAACACATAGCTGAATGCAATGAAACGAATCCTTATAGATAAAGAATTCATACAGAGATACAAACAGTAAACCTTTTTTTTCTACTAAAAACAATGTTATTTATGATGTTCTCCTGTGTGTGTGTGTGTGTGTGTGTGTGTGTGTGTACCGAATGACATACGAATATTTTTCACGGAGCTAAGAATCTGGCCATTTTGATCAGGGTATGCAGGATCGTCTGCAAATA
>JADBJO010029145.1:17500-19368 GCA_016801955.1 Conus betulinus
TCGACTTTGAGAGGATAACGAAACGTGTTCCTTGATCTCGCGAAGAAGTCGGTGCAGGAAGTTACGTCCCTTGCAGAAGCATCGATTCATGCATGCGATACCGTAATCGTCTTCATGCCGGGATTTGCCAGAAAATCTCCTGTCCCGCAGAGGAAAAATACGGACACGGGTTTGAAAACAGTAGGCCTTATACGTTGAAAACAGTAGGCCTATAGGTTGTGATCGTAGTTGTCTTAATACCAGTCCGGCCCCCTACACTGACATACGACACCATAGGAGAACAATTTTCCTACAACTTCAAACTGGCTAACGATCATGTTCCAGTAAATACGAGGGACTAACCTAGTTGACGGAGGAAAGTGATGAGTCGACATGGATTCGAATGAACGGCTGTATCGTTTTCCTTGTTATTTTGTTTTATTATTTTTTTTATGAAGGGACCTATTATATAAACAGTAGAAAATCGCGACTGTCGATTTACAACACTTCGGATGTAAAGAACGACGACCGTCTGAGAGAGAGAGAGAGAGAGAGAGAGAGAGAGAGAGAGAGAGAGAGAGAGAGAGAGAGAGAGAGAGAGAGTCTTCTTCCTTAATGTCTTTTTTTTTTTTTTTTTCTTATTCATTCAAAATCCGTTTAACGCGTTTCGACCGAATGAAATAACCACATGTTCTCCAATCATGCTATCGACTGCAAGTTTAGTTGATTTTTTTTTTTGGTTTCCATTTCTTTCTCTCTCTCATGTATTCAATTCCTTTCATCTGGTTCCTTCCTCTTTACTGAGTTTCCTTCATTGTTCATTTCTTTTTTTTTTCTTTTTTTTTTTAAATCTTTGTTTCGTTTGCTAATTTATTCTTTGTTTCTCTCATTCTGTTTTCTTCCTCCCTTTTCTCCGGTGTTTACGTGGTTTCTATCTTTTTCGAGTCTTTCTTTCTTCTTCTTCTTCTTTCTTCTTCTTCTTCTTCCTCCTCCTCCTCCTCCTCTTCCTCCTCTTCTTTTCCGTTCGCATAAACGAGCACCTCCATCATCAGCACTTTTTTTTCTGTTTAAAATGATGTCTAGAATAAATGAAACGGTCAAAGGGCGCGCTCCACTCGTGACAAAGCTGATGTTTTGTCCTTTTAATGTCGCACGAACCTTCTCTCTCTCTCTCTCTCTCTCTCTCTCTCTCTCTCTCCTGCTGCCGTCCTCTGCCGAATTTCGCATGGAGTAAGCCTGTTTGGGACATTAGGATGAGAGGGCCACCTACTCACTCACTTTTGGTCTGACTTCGGGGCTACAGCAAAGGTCAAGTAGTAACAACGAAATTTGGATTGATGAAAATCGCCCTGGTTCAGTGAAAACAATTTTTTTTTGTGTGTTGTTTGAACGTGAAAAAGATGATTTTATCCTGGAATTTTGGCAACGTCATTCGTCAGCAAGGATAGCAGAATCATGCATGGCTTATGTGGACTTCTTGTGTGTCTACGCCGTTGGTAGAGCACCAGGATTTGGGAGTGAATAGTCTAGCAGACGACAGAAAAAATGAAAGGTCATGCAGATCGTGCTGTAATATAAAAAGAAGCGGATGTTGGATCTGTCCGCTGACCTATGTCTGCAGGAACCTTGACCTTAGGGGCCACGGGCCGATAGGACGTTAATCTCACCCTCAACGCCAACGCCAATTGATCTGTCTCCAAAGTCAGGCACAGTATGAGCACAGGGTTGGACAGTGCGATGAATGCATTCTAAAGACTGGCTGGTTTTGTGATAAAAGCCGTATTCAGCTATCAGGTAATAGAGAATATGTAGCGTTTTGGGCCTCAGCTGTTACCGTGGACTGGGACCTGTAAATTTGCTCGGAGTACTTGAACTCACGGTCAGGTTTC
>JADBJO010029146.1:0-12500 GCA_016801955.1 Conus betulinus
GATAGAGCGATCAGATAGATGAAGACCCGCACCACACCAACAAACACTTCACAGGATAGATAGATAGAGAATGAGGAGAGAGATAGGAGAGAGAGAGATAGAGAAGTGTTTGGGGAGGGTGGCGGAAGATGAGGGGTTAAAACGGATTTCAAAGATACACAGTATTTGTTAAATGAAGCATCAAAAGTTCAATAACTGAACGTATGAGGTCCTTCAATCGTATCCCTGCAAGATTCAAGCGGTCTGCCACTGTGTCGTAGCGATTCCAAAGGAAACTGCTATTTTAAAACCAGAGGAGAGAGAGAGACGCGAGAGAGAAGAGAGGAGTAGAGAGAGATTGAGATGGGGAGAGACAGAGCAATAACAGAGATTGAGGGACTATAGGAGATGAGGCAGAGAGAAGGAAAGAGAGATGGGGGGAGTGGGACTTTCAGTCCTTGTGTTCAAATCATTCTATTCTCTGGATGTCTGTGTCGCTTATTGCTACTTTCTGCGTTACGCAGTGCATTCATTACATCTTTTCCCTTCCGCTTATGTGTGTGTGGTGTGTGTGTTGTGTGTGTGTGTGTGTGTGTGGTGTTGTGTTGTGTGTGTGTGTGTTTGCGTTTTGTGTGTTTGTGTGTGTGGTATGGTGTGTGTGTGTGTGTTGTGTGGTGTGTGTGTGTGTGTGTGTTGGTGCGTGTTGTGTGTGTGTGGTGTGTGTGTGTGTGTGTGTGTGGTGTGTGTGTGTGTTTGTATGTTTGCGTGTGTGTGTGTGTGTGTGGTGTGTGTGTGTGTGTGTGTGTGTGTGTGTGTGCGTGTGTGTGTGTGTGCGTGTGTGTGTGAGTGGTGTTGCGTGCGTGTGCGTGCGTGCCTGCGTGTGTTGTTCATACATTCGTGCCTGCACAGTGGTGTGTGTGTGTGTGTGTGGTGTGTGTGTTGTGTGGTGGTGTGTTTAATGTTTTATGTTTGTGTGTTGTGTGTGTGTGTGTGGGTGTGTGTGGTGTGTGTGTGTGTGATAAGTGTGATAAGTGGGTGCATGTATGGATGCAATGCGTTTGTGCATGCCTGCAGATGTGCTTGCGTGTGCGGGTGCGAGGTGTGTGTGTGTGTGTGGGTGTGTGTGTGTGTGTGTGTGTGAGAGAGAGAGAGAGAGAGAGAGAGAGAGAGAGAGAGAGAGAGAGAGAGAGAGAGAGAAAGAGAGAGTGTATGTGTCCGCGCGAACGCGCGGGCGCACGCGAATGCTATGTGCGTGCATCTCCTGCACATTCACGCATGTTTGAGAAAAAGCATTGGAGGTAGATTTTTTCGTATTTGTCACCACACACACCACACACACACACACACAACCACACACACACCCACATATCACACACGCACGCACGCACGCACACACACACACACACACACACCACACACACACACACACACGCGCGCGCGCGCGGCGCGCGCGCACGCACGCACTCACCGCACGCCACACACCCACACACACACACACACACACACCCACACCACACACACACAGAACCCCCCACCCCCCTTCCGTGAGTGTGATTGGCACTTTTAAAGGCGTCTCCCAGCCAAGGCGACGATGACCTCGCGTGAAAGCTGCCCATTGATCAAAGACAGTCCACAATGCATGGAAACTTGGCCTTTCTCTTGTCTGTCTGCCTGCTTTTTCTCTTGGCTCAATTTTGGTTTCTTAGAGACACTGTCTTCACGAGAGTCAAGCGGGTGATTTTTTCTCATTTAGTTTTGTTCTCGTATCTTCTATCTTTGGCTGTCTCTCTCAGTCGATCTTTCTGTCTCTCGATCTGTGTCTGTCTGGCTTTTTTATGTTTTTCTTTTTCTTTTCTGTCTGGCTGTTTTGTTTTTCTGTCTGTCTTTCTGTCTGTCTGTCTGTCTGATTGTCTGTCTGTCTCTCTGGTCTCTCTGTCTGTCTGTCTGTCTTCTGTCTGTTCCTCTTCTCTCTCTCTCTCTCTCTCCTCTCTCTCTCTCTCTCTCTCTCATCTCTCTCTCCGGTCTCTCTCTCTCTCTCTCTCTCTCTCTCTCTCTTGGAAGAGAACATGAGTGAAATGTATGCAAAAGGAGAAGAAATATTGTGTTGAGTGAAAAGAACGCACACACGTAAAAAGATGAAACATTGGAATCTGATTCATTTTCTCAATTGCATGAGGAAAGTAAATGACGGTTTGGAGAATTACATTACTGTCAGATCAGGCACATTCGGTGGAGCTGCTGTATGTATTACATATGCAGTGAGTACAGCTGCTGTATGTATAACATATGCAATGGGTACAGCTGCTGTATGTATAACGTATGCAGTGTGGGTGCAGCTGCTGTATGTATAACATATGCAGTAGGTACAGCTGCTGTACGTATAACATGATGTGGGTACGCTGCTGTATGTATAACACATGCAGTGGGTGCATCTGCTGTATGGTATGTATAACATATGCAGTGGGTACAGCTGCTGTATGTATAACATATGCAGTGGGTGGTACAGCTGTTGTATGTATACTCATGCAGTTGGTACAGCTACTGTTTGTATAACATATGCAGTGGGTACAGCTGCTGTATGTATAACATATGATGACTGGGTACAGCTGCTGTATGTATAACATATGCAGTGGGCACAGCTGCTGTATGTATAACACATGCAGTGGGGTACGGCTGCTGTATGTATAAACATATGCAGTGGGCACAGCTGCTGTATGTA
Organism: Conus betulinus; assembly: GCA_016801955.1. NCBI lineage: Eukaryota > Metazoa > Mollusca > Gastropoda > Neogastropoda > Conidae > Conus > Conus betulinus. The sequence goes on from JADBJO010029146.1 coordinate 2,699, forward strand.
TAACACATGCAGTGGGTACGGCTGCTGTATGTATAACACATGCAGTAGGTACAGCTGCTGTATGTATAACACATGCAGTGGGTACAGCTGCTGTATGTAATAACACATGCAGTGGGTACAGCTGCTGTATGTATAACAACATGCCAGTAGGTACAGCTGCTGTATGTATAACATATGCAGTGGGTACAGCTGCTGTATGTATACACACATGCAGTGGGTACAGCTGCTGTATGTAAACCAATGCAGTGGGTACAGCTGCTGTATGTATAACCATGCAGTGGGTACAAAAGAAAAAAAAAAAGGCTGATTTCTTAGAAACTATGAAGTGACGAAAAGACGGGTCGATGGCCTTTTGAGAAATCACCAGTGTTATTACTGATGTCTGCCAAAAATTACTGCAAAATGCATGTAAACGCACAAAAATGCCATTTCAATCTCAAGAGAAAGAAGAAAAGAAGCTATGATATTACTTGACTGAAAAAAGGAGAAATAATAGTAGATCATCTGAAAACCCTTAAATATGTTTGGTGAAAAAATCACTGATACATAATCGACTTCTAGCATTGATAATAGCACAGGTTTTCATTTTTAAATCCTGAGCAAGCATGTGGTCGACATGAACACACACAAAATGAAAATCTCCAAGAGTACCTGTTAAATGACCCACTTTTAGAAAACAAAACAGAAGCAAAGCTAAACCTTAGAAAGTGAATAAAGTGATAGTCCAAACGGAATGCCAAGGAAGCGCTAAAAATGGAAATGCCTTGGTGATTGAATTACTGGCTAGTCTCTCCTATAAAATATTCCGGTTCTGGGACATTTTCAACGTAATGTTCAAAATGTGTAATCATCATCTGACTACGCATAGTACTGCATACAAATGAGACATCAAGAAGCCAGAGAATATCGTGGCGTAAACGCAGCACAATACATTAGGCAACATCTACACTGTGTTATCTAATACAACGTTAACGAAATGAGTAGAAATCCAAAATGGTTGTTAGAAAACCAGGCAGTGATAAGAAGAGATGTTGAACGTGGTTAAACAACGAAAACATACAAAAGAAATAAATAAACAAAAGAAAAAGAAAACAAAACAAAAAGCAAAGCAACACACACACACACAACCACACACCCACACACACCACACACCACACAACACCACACACAACACACCACACACCGTGCGTGCGCTCGCACGCACCGCATACACAACGCGCCACGCAAATGTACACACACACACACACATGGACACAACACACACACACACACACACACACCACACACACCGCGCGGGCGTTGTGAAATTCCCTCATACGTTTTACTCATCCAGTTTTCAAAACACACCATCCACCACCCACCATCCTGCAGAAAGGCTCGGTCACTGAACGCACTAATCCGGACAGCACGGAAGCCTGCGAAACTCTCCATGTCTCCTGCTTTTCTCTCTGCTGCCCCCTGCGCGGCTAGCTTGCTGTCCCTCACAGTACTGATCATTTGTTTCTCTTCGGGCAACATTGACTACCACCTCTCTCGCGCTTGACCGTTACATATGAGGGCGTTAGAAGAAGTACCTACATGGAGGAATCGCATGGAGTGGGTGGAAATGGTGGTATGTGTATGTGGTGTGTGGGTGGTGTGGTGTGTGTGTGGGTGTGTTGTGTGTGTGTGAGTGTGTGTGTATTGTGTGTGGGTGTGTGTGTGTGTGTGGTGTGGTTGTGTGTGTGTGTGCGTGTGTGTATTGGTTTTTGTGTGTGCGTGTGTGTGGCGTGCGTGTGTGTGTGTGTGTGACGGAGAGAGAGAGACAGAGAGACAGTAGAGAGAGAGAGAGGAGAAGAGAGATCCAGAGAGAGAGAGAGAGAGAGAGCGAGACCAGCCGAACAGACAGACCGACTGAGACTTCTAAAGTAATTCCTTGTGGTGCCTTTTTATTCTGTATGTATCTATCTGTCTGTTTATACTTCTGTCTGCTTATATGTACTCTGTATGTATGTACTGAAAAACCCCCTTCCCCTCTCTGTCCCTGTGTCTCTTGAACAGTCTTACACACACACACACACACACAAACAAACACACACACGCCAAACAAAAACATCACACAACACACACACAATCAAATCTCTCTCTCTCTCTCTCTCTCTCTCTCTCTCTCTCTCTCGTCTCTCTATATCTCTCTCATCTCTCTGTATATGTGTGTGTCCCAGGTGTGTGTGTGTGTGTGGTGTGTGTGGGTGTGGGTTGTTGGTGGTGTGTGTGTGTGGGTGTGTGAACCTTTTTAGTTTTTAACGTGTTGTGTGTTGTGTTGGTGTTGTTGTTGTTCGTTGTTTAAAGATGTTCCCTTCCCCCCAAGGATTGAGCATGAAAAGCCATGAAGTTCGCCCATCGATCACTGAGGGGTCCTGTGGAAACCAATGGGAAACCTCAATCTTCTAACTTCTCCCTCCCATTGTCTTTCTGCACGGCCATGGACCCTAGGTAAGGAACTCGCCATTTCTTTTTTTCTTCACTTTCTGCTCGTCTTATTGTTCTTGTAATTATTATGGGTCATTTTCTTTTTCCCTATTCTTCTTTCCTTATTCTTCTCTCTGGCGTATTATTATTCTTCGCCTCGTCGTCGTCGTCCATCTATTTCTTTCTTCTTCTTCTTCCTTTCTTCTTCTTTCTTTCTTCTTTCGTCTGCTTCATTCTTTTATTATTCTTGAATTCGTCGGTATTTTCTTATCTTCTCTTCCGTATTCGTTTGTTGTTGTTCTGTCTTTTCTTTGTTCTTTGCTCTCTTTCCTTCTGTATTCTTTTCTTCTTCTTCTCTGTCGTCTTTCCTTCTTTCTTTGTCTTTATCCTGGCTTATACTGCTTCTGCTGCCTGTCTGTCTCTCTTCCCTCCTCTCTATCCTATCTCTTTCTATTTCTTCTTTCTTTTGTTTTTTTCTTTTCCTTCTCTTCTTCTAGTCCTTCTCTCTCTCTACCTCTATCTTAACTCTTAAGCTTTGCATACTAAATCGTTCCTTAGAATCTTGTACGTCAACTGATCTTGAAATATGTTTTCAGCGTTTGGTCTTTGTGCTTTTCTCTTCGTGTCATTCCTAGCGCTTCACCGCTTCGCACAAGTGTAATTTTCCCTTTTTTCTGATAATGTTCTTTTTTTCTACTCTCTTTTCTAAATGCTTTTTTCTCTATTCCTTTTTATGGGGGGGTTCTTCTCTTCCTCTTGGAGGAGTTATCTTTCAAAAGAAAAAAGAAAAAAAAAAATGGGAATGTTTCAAGAGGCAAAAACTGCCCTGAGTAGTAGACATCTTCATCGCTCTTCTTTTCTTCTTCCTTCTTCGTCTCTTTCTTCTTCTTCTTCATCGGCTTCGTTTGTTGTTGTTGTTAGTTTTGTTTTCTCTTTCTTCTTCTCTGCATCTTTCTTACTTCTTTTTCGTCTTTCTTTCTTTCGTCTTTCTGTCTATCTGACTGTCTGCCCTTCTGTCCCCCGGTCTCTATCTATAACTGTCCTCAATCCCACCTTCTCAGGACAAAAGGGAAGAAAGGGCGAAAGCTCTCCCTCTCTCTCTCTAATAAGTATCCTAAACCAACATTTGTGTTTTATAGTCCAGAGAAAACTTTGCTATTTTTCAGTGACCTAAGTCATTAACACAACAGCAAGCAGCATTAATGTGTTTCTTGTCATTAGATGGTGCGTAGGAATTCAAACATGTGGGTTCAAAAGTGACTGGTTATTAAAACTGTTGAGAACAAAGACAAAGCACGTAGTGAAAAATAAAACCTGCCTGGAAGACACGTTCATGAGATTTCCCTATGGTGTGGGCAAGCACATTGCAAGCAGTTTGAGTTTCATTTATGTAAATAAACTTCATCTATTACCGTCGGGGGGCCACACAAATGTTCTTAATTTCTTTTCTTATCTTTCCTGAGACGGAAGTTAAGGTGCTATCACCAATCCAAAAAAACCAGACCAAGAAAGCCTGGGAAAGGAACACACCCATTTTGTGTTTTTTTTTTTCAACATTTTTTTTTCACTCACGTCCAAGTTCTTGGCTATTGTGTTCGAAGGCCTAAATACACAAAACATCGTTCATTCATGTGTTTCTTGTAAGTGGTCTGTATGTTTGTTTCTGTGGGTGACTGGAAAACAAACCCCGAAATATGAGCATCGTTTCATTCTATGGTGTGTGCAGCACTTGCAAGCAGTTTGACACCAGTCATGGGTATACCTGGAGCACATCCATTGCAAAGACTCAGACGCCAATGACCACTCACCACGATTTTCACGGACTGGAAATAAATGGAACGCCTTTGGCCAGGATTTAGTGTGTGCCTTATTGAGATCAGATCGTAGACACGTCTGGGGATAATGGGTGTAAAATGTACGTATATCGAACAACAACAAAATCACGAGTACAAATTAAAATGTTGACCGGTTTTTGATGTTTTAGACTCTATGTAACACCATTATCGTGGATCTATGGTGAGCGGTTAAACGGGGAAAGATTAAGACAAACTTCCATCCACGTTAAAACAGAATAGGTGAAAACGTCTGGGGAACTATGTCGACGACATACAATTTTGTAAGTGTGTCATGTGGTCGGCAATCCAGGGCTAGAATAACACAGCTTTGCAATCCGGTGTGTGTGTGTGGTTGTGTGGTGTGTGTTGTGTGTGTGTGTGTGTGTGTGTGTGTGTGTGTGTGGTGTTTCAAAACATCACCATGGACATATCTGTCAATGTATCTATCTATTTATTTTATATGGTCCTATCTATCTATAGATCGATCTATTGCTCGATCTCTCTTTTAATTATCTGTCTGTCCTTCTCTTCTCTAGTCTGAGTGTCTGGTCCCTCTATCTGTCTGTCTGTCTGTCTGTCTATTCACTGTCTGTTGCCGGACAAGACTGAACCTTTGCTTTCTGCATCAGAAAATGCGATGGATAATCAGAATGTAGCGTGTTGTTATATTATTACGGAATTTACATTTGAAGCACTCTGTCATCTATGACCATGGGATATAGAATAAATTGTATGAGTTTACCAACTCAATCAACCCATCTCTCTCTCAGCCCTACCTCCCTACCTCTCTCTCTCTCTCTCTCGTCTCTCTTCTCTCACCTCTCATCTCGTCTCTTCTCTCTCTCTCTCTCTCTCTCTCCTCTCTCCCCTCCCTTCTTCTCTCTCTCTCTCTCTCTTCTCCCCCTCTCACTTCGCTCTACTCTCCTCTCCTTCTCCACACACTTCACACACACTTCGTCTCTCTCTACTCCTGCGCTCGCCACATGCACACACACACACACACACACACACACACACACACACACACACATGTGCACACTCACGTGCGCGCGCGCGCCGCGCACACACCACACACACACACATACAGCCCACACACACAAACACACACACACACACACACGCAACACACCACACGACCAGCACACACCATCACACACACACACACACACACCCACACACACACACACACACACACACACACTACCGTACCTCTTCTCTCTTCTCTCTCTTCTCTCTCTCATCTCTCTCAACTCTGTCTCTCTCTCTCTTTCCTCTATCTTCTCTCTCTCCTTCTCTCCTCTCTCAGAAAACATACAAACCAGACCACACACACACACACACACACACACTCCAACACAACACACACACACACAAACACACACGCACACACCTTCGAGCGCGTTGGCCGCGCGCCGCACACACACACGCAAAACAGACGCAACCGCACGCGCGCGCACGCACACACACACACACACACACAACCACACACAACACACACACACACACACAACACACACCACACACACACACCACACCCACAACACCCACACACACGCCACACACACCCACACCACACACACACACACACACTCTCTCTCTCTCTCCTATATCTCTCTTCTCTCTCTCTCTCACACAACACACACCACCCACACACACACACATAACACACACTACCCTACCCTCTTCTCTCGCTACTGTCTCTCTCTTTCTCTCTTGTCTCTTCTTTCTCACTCTCTCTCTCCTCCCTCTTCTCTCTCTCTTTCCATCCTCTCTCCCTCTCCAGACACACATGACAACCAGACACACACACGCGCGCGCGCGCGCGCGCGCGCGAACACACACACACACACACACCACACACACACACACACACACACACACACACTACCCACACACGCGCGCGCGCACCGCACGCACACACACACAACGTGCCCCCCCCCCTGCCCCCCCCCCCCCCCACACGCGCGCGTCCCCCCCCCCCCCCACAACACACACACCACACAACTGCACACAGGCGCACTTAACTCTGTGGCAAATCTTGTGTCTGAGGACATTAAGGAACATTTGCGACAGCAGACATGTGTTGTCTTGGCGACATTGTGAGGCATGAGGCTGATTTTGGTGGTTTTGTCAAACTCAATGAGATGGCAACACTCACGAGATGGCAATGTTTGTTTTCCCTTCCTCCACATTCAAAGACGCCAAAGGCATCTTATGCTTCTAAATAACGAGGAAACGTTCTGTTGAAGTCAAGAATTCCTTGACCGGCATTTTCAATTATTTCTAGCAAAAATGAAATGTTGAAAGCGACTTTGAGATGCTTCTCTGGTGGCAGGCACACAAGGGAAGCCTCCTTCTACACACTGATGGAGAGATGAAGCGGAAAAGGGAGACATGTAAAAAGAAAAATGAGGAGGAAAGAAGGATTGGGAGAGACAGGGGAATAATTTAGAAGTGTATATTTCTGTTTGTCCATAGTGCAGCGGACGCCACACGGCTTCCTCTTGGCTGAAGACTAACGGAGGGGGGAAAGGGGTGGCGGATGACGGGAGTGGAGGGAGAGGAGTAAGAGCCAACATGTCAGTTAATTAGCAGTTTCCTAGCCCAACAAGAAAAGTAGATACGAGAGAGAGAGAGAAGGAGTGAGGGAGAGAGAGAGAGAGAGAGAGAGAGAGAGAGAGGAGAGGGGGGGAGAGAGAGATGAGAGAGAGAGAGAGAGAGAGAGAGACATGTGTGCGCACTCACACACGCACGCACGCACGCTTGCACGCACGTACACACGCACAACACACACACACACACACACACACACACACACACACACACACACACACACACACACACACACAAGGTGTGACTTTTACCCTTTGTACCGGCAGTCCTGAAAATGCCTGGATGGTCGTCAGGGCTAAATCAATAGAGGTCTATGACATTAGCTAGCAGCTACCTGAGTGACCTTGCTCTCTGAGAGTGTTGAACACTCAAAGCATAAACAACAACATCTGTCTTCACTTGGCCACCAGATGCTAGAGAGAGGTGAGTTGGGAAATAAAGGGAAAAGCTAATGCTGTACTTTATTCAGCCAACGCTTGTGTGCTGCAGAACTTGTCTGTGTGTTGTTGTTGTTGTTTTTTTTTTTTCCCACGGAAACGGGAAAATGTAGCAACAGTCAGGGTTTCTTTCAACATTATAACATAGCAACTGTTACGGATCATGTGGTGCTATGTGTATGACTGTCTGACTCACTTTGAAACGGTTGGATGTGTGTAATGATGTGTTTCCCTACACACACCCACACCACACGAACATAGACAGCCAGGCAACACACAAATTAAGTTTCTTTCTTTTATATGCTGTCTGAACCATCAAAACATAAACACATATCAATATAAGTCGGTACAAAATCAATACTCGCCACCACCAGCAAGCGCATTTAACGAACACACAAGAAGCTTCAATCGTCGCTCTCAAAACTGACACATTGAATATTTCTCACTAGCACTGTCAGTAGTGTCCCGACAGACACAATCCACACCGCTGACTACAACGAGCCCAAGTCACAGTCTTCACACAGAAAGCAGAGTCGCTCACGAACGCAGTTCGAAGTCCCACTGGGTACACCCACACAGAAGATCATGTTGGACAACCGACCTGGCGGTCAGCCTCTCCACGTCATCTTGACGGAGAATCCTCAAGTCACAGTCTCCACACGGCAAGCGGCGCAGTTCGAAGTCCCACAGGGTACACTCCACAGAAGATCACGTCTAACTACCGATTTGGCGGTCAGCCTCTCCAATTTACGTTGCCGTCACAGCAACGAAGCAATGACCAGCCGTTTATATCGATGGCAATCTTGATACATGATCTTCCGGGATGACATGCGTTAGCTATGGAAGCTTTTCACGTTTTCCGGAAGACGGTATAAATAATAACATAGGACCAAAATATCAACATGAAATAGATATGCTCAGAGGACGGAATCGTTCAATATGGATACAGTCGGCAATGAAACAAAGCTCGTTTCCGCCAGGGCTTCAGCTGGGTCGTATGTTTGACTGTTGTACATTCACTGGGTAATCTTAAGCTGTGAAGTGAATTGGAGCAATGTTTCCTAACGAATAACATACTCATTAGTAATGTTTTGTGTCTGACATAGACCGCAGTGAACACATATCATCTCATATCAACACAGCCTGGCACTTTCTACCACAGGGCTGAGCTACAAGCTTGCATGCGATTCTATTTCCGCTGCTGGCATTGAATTACGTGCTCACCTGAACTCCACCACTGTGAGTGGGCTCAGGTTCCTTCCTATTCCTCAGACAGTGAGACAGCTGACCTCCACTCGCTTCGTGCTGTTTACAGCCCACCTGATCACAGGCGGTCCATGCCAAAAGCAGATCGTTTCAGCATCCGTGAATGAGAGATAGATATAAAGCAAGGCTGCCACAATGCAAGCGGTATGGTGATGTCTAGCGATAGAGATTTCGATCAAACGAAAGCCACTGGTTTCAGCATATCCTCGGTAATAGTGCCACATACAGACCATTGTTTCATTACAGCTAGAGTTTTGACCATTATCCGATAGCAATGTGCATATTATGATTTCAGTTATGGTAAAGCTTACCATAGGGTACCGGAAGTGGCTGTGTTGCAATCATCGTTCAAAATGTGAGTGAAGTGTTCCAGGTGACCTTGTGTCATATTTGAGCAGGGTTTACATCGTACACAATAGCGTCCTTATAGCCCACGTAGTTTTGTTTGGGGGGTCGTACGTTTGAGTTACCCCAGAGCATGAAGAGTTGTTGGCAGCAGTCAGCTTCTCCTGAGAGTTGTTTTTTCTGTGTTTGATAGCTTATACTGCGAGTACAAGAGGGGAGATTGAATCATACAGTTGATGTGAATCAGTTTCATTGATTCCTGTCTGAGCGTGTGACCATTTCTGACCAACATCACCTACGCCCATCCCTGCACCTGGTTATTCGCCAGGGTTACACAGGGAATGAAAATTGTACAGCGCTGTCGAGAAGACTGGGAAAAGAAAATGGAAGTTCGTGGCATCATCTTCATTATCATCACTAAAACCAAAGTCTCAGTTCAGCTTCACTATCATCACTAAAACCAAAGTCTCAATTCAGCTTCATTATCATCACTAAAACCAAAGTCTCAGTTCAGCTTCATTATCATCACTAAAACCAAAGTCTCGGTTCAGCTTCATTATCATCACTAAAACCCAAAAGTCTCGGTTCAGCTTCATTATCATCACTAAAACCAAAGTCTCAATTCAGCTTCATTATCATCACTAAAAACCAGTCGCAATTCAGCTTCAGTTAGTGGTTGGTGCATGCCATGGCATTCTGTGTTGGAAGGAGTGTTTGGAAACGGTCGCTGGATGACGTAGCAGCAACCTACAAGACGAAGCCTCTGCGATAAAGCGCTTATTCCTGTCAGGAAGAAGGGGCTCAGTGGGTAGCATCCTAAGTGTCTGTCAGTAGGGGGCTCAGTGGGTAGTATCC